>NW_023612432.1:0-65452 GCF_013339725.1 Rhipicephalus microplus
TGCTAGATGCCTGTGTTTTGTACAATACAAAAAATACCATGCGGTTGGAATTCCCGGAGCCATCCCTATTTCCGGAGCTCCCGCTGCGGCATACATCTCTTGTAACGGTATAGTTTTTCAGAGCGGAATACTTCGCAGAATATACTCACTTGAACACAACCCGCGGACCAATTTACTGACAAAAGGCACTTGACGCGACGAATCTAGATTCACTTAACCCATATTTTACAACATGGCGGCTACAACGACGCCAGTACCCGCATGGCGTGCACGTGGGTTGATTGATTGATTGATATGTGAGGTTTAACGTACCAAAACCACCATATAGTTATTAGAGGCGCCGTAGTTAAGGGCTCCGGAAATTTAGGCCACCTGGGATGTACGCACATGAGTCGTTGCACTAGAAATTTTAACATGTACCTATTAGAGCATCCCTTGAAAACGTTCGAGAAAGCAGATGAGAACTTGCGTTGCGTAAGCATCGCACCGCATATTACGAACACCGTATTTATTCGATTGTAAGACGACCATGGTCGCAACGCGCGCGGTGACATTTCATAAGGTCTAGGAACAAAAAAAATAACACTGGTACACATTATGCGAGGGTCGACATTAGTAGCAAAAATCTGAAAGAGAAACAAGGCCTGGTGTCACATTTGAGTAAATACGGTAATATATTTGTAGGTCACGTGCACAGCTTCAGATCTGTTACAAGACGACCACTGCTAAAAAAATTGTGAGAATCTATGCATGCTCCGTTACTGACCACACACTGCATGTCAAGCACGAAACCACCGTGAAGGCAATTACACCCAAATTGTTCAAAGGCATTTTTTTTTTCAAAGTATCAGGCTTAAAGTGGCCGATGACAATCTTGCGAACGGTCTGCAGACGACGGCAAGCCGACTTCGTTAAAGGACGACCGCCGCGACATGTTTGTATTTCCGCTAACACCACTAATCTCTGCTTCACACTGGTTCTTCTTGTGAAGGTTGCCTTGAACATTCATTTCACGATTCGCTGTCAGCTTCA
Source organism: Rhipicephalus microplus (assembly GCF_013339725.1). Lineage (NCBI taxonomy): Eukaryota > Metazoa > Arthropoda > Arachnida > Ixodida > Ixodidae > Rhipicephalus > Rhipicephalus microplus. The sequence goes on from NW_023612432.1 coordinate 1,033, forward strand.
AACGCTTATTTTAAAGACAGCAATACGAGCATTTCTTGGTGTTCACGCTACCAGTTGCAAGCGCAGTCTTTTGCAATATATAGTGCAAGAGACTACCAACTTCGTAATTTATATGTTTCTCGCTCAAAAACAGCTGTCAGTGGACCAAATGCTACCTGAGTGCTGCCTGAGAAACTACTAATTTTACTTCAATGCAGGCTCATAACGAGCAACCTGGGCAGTATACGTCGAGATTCGCAAGCACTATTTCAACACAATTATTTGTAAGTTTGCGGGGTACAATGCTTGGCACTATGTCGAAAGGTCACACTCTTCCTTCAACGTCATAGACGTACTTCATATTGGACAGCGTCCGCCTTTTGGACAACACAGCCTCGCGAAAGTATTCGACCACGCACACCACATCGCTGAAAGCATAGCGGAGAATAATCGCTGGCATCGCTGCTCACGCGCTGCTTCGCAGTTTTAAGCAAATTGTCTAATTCTTCACTGGTGCTGCGCGTTCTAGAGTACCTACATATAAGACACACATCGGGCAAAGCCGGGGTAATATCGTGTTGCGTTCACCATGCGTTTCAGCACATGCGACGTGTACGAGGGCACGTTAAAACGTACTCGTAGTGCACCTCGCGGCAGCTTTGTCCTACTAGCTGGTTCTCAGCAAGCTCACCAGGGCAGCGCATCGTGTATATTTCAGGCGCGCCACCTGGGCAACGTTCGCTTCCCATAGTCTCCTGAATTTTGTGTAGACCTCCACGACAACACGTCATATTTCTTTTATGAAACCCTTTCATCCCCACAGCTACGCCAGCCCAGATTCACCCACAGCCATTGCGCAAGTTGTACTCTACCTCTGATGTAAACGCACATCGCACAACAGTAAGCGTTCTGATGGAGTTCAGCGCTATTTCTTCCTTTCGTCCACATATATCTCTCCGATGTAGCTTATATTTTTGCACGAGTTCGAGGAATGCAGCGCTTATCTCATGAATCTGGCATTGCAGGACGCGCCACATCCATCTAGTCGGCTTCGTGTTAGACAAGCGCAGCACCAGCCTACTACGAATTCAATATAAATTCGTAGACAGATATACATGCTACAGAGAATACAACAGTTCCTCTCTAGTAAGAAAACTTTTGCTAATTGCTATTAGGACAAACATGAGTAAATGCGCGTAACTCGTTAAATTGCTTACACTAAGTCCTTTCCGGAATACGTTTTTTTAAGAAAGGTGAATCGTGTTCCTCTTGTGATTAACATGGCCTGACTATTGGGATATGGAAAACCGAACAGCGTGTTTTATGCAACCTGCGCATTTTGTCGAAAATACGACTTCTCTCAGAGAGCGATAAAGCTTGTTCGTTATTGTGCATTAGTCCATAATTTGATACGCTAAGCGAGAAAAGCGAGCCATCGCACTGCATCTGAACCGCATTTGCGCGACATTTACTCCTACGGCATTGTGCACCGAATTTCGCAGAACTAGTCTAAAACGTTCAGCTAAATAGACCTACGCATCCGCATGCAAGTGAACCACTTTCGCAGGAACAACCATCGGGCACTGGATTGATGAATTAAAGCTGGCACTCACTGGACGACCACGCGACGAGGCTTTTGCTTATAGTGACGGCTGTGACGAAGCCCATCGAACCCAGCACCAGCAGGATGCATCCACAGCGGGTGATTCGAGGTCTGAACAGCTGGCACCAGAACAGCGCCACCGGAACTTGGGCGATGGAGGTGATGCTTGATTCGCTTACGGAGCGCTTCCACGTGGTCGCCATTGGTGAGTTTGACGACCTGGAAGACCACAAGGACCTAGCGTTGCCGCTGCGGCTAACGAGTAATCGTGTAGTGTAGACCCTAGAGACTGTGGATGATACCCACGCGGGTGGATTGGCGAAGCACCGGATAATTTTTGACATACCGTTTTAAATGAAAGGCTAACTTTAGTTCATTTAAAACGAAGCAGTTATGTATCAATAAAAAAATAGAGGATATATAGTATTGACCTGTGTCTAAATGTGGACAAAAACGATGATGGGGGAATTTAGCGGACACCAGGTAGTGGGCCTCTGGCTTGACGCGAGAACGAAGAAGATCTTGTGGCTCAGCTGTTGATATCGCATTTTTTGCAATGGCAGATAACATTCACACCTTATATGAACGGCTGCAGACTTACCTTAATATATTGGAGAGCGGGCTCGATGGCAACAGCTTTTTACTTAATCCGAGTTAATGTGCCCTCCTTGTTATCCCGCTGCAATACCCTGTGAACATCCCTCTGTCTTACCATCATGAGAATATACCACAGGTGGAATCTGTTAAATAGCTTGGAGTAATTTATCGCACATCGCTTAACTGGCGACCTAATATCGAATATATCGCCGGAAAAGGTGTGAAGGCCATTGGCATATTACGTAGGCTAAGCAATTACCGCATAGGTATGAGAAGAGACACATTGGTAATGATATATCGCATGTACGTTCGTCCCATTTTGGAATTTGGTTGTGTACTTTTCTCTGGAGTTCCAGCTTACAAGTTGCGGCCTCTAATTCTTCTGGAAAGAGAGGCTTTGCGCTTATGCCTTGGCCTTCCCAAAACAGTTGCCAACAATGTATTGTATCTCGAATCAAGGGTCCCTCCGCTTTCTTGTAGAATTCGCCTTCTGACTGTTCAGACATTCTTAAGAATTTATGAATCACCATTACGACATTCCGAAACGGCCTTTATTTCCACCCCGGAATCATTTTCGCTGCTAGATGGCCGTGATTTCACGCGCCACAAATTATAATTGTGCAAAATTTACTGGAGCCTCTAAACGTACGTATATGCGACATCATGCCAAGTCGTGATAATTTAGCCCCGGTGGAAATTCGATTCGACGACATTTTTCCTAATAATGCCAAATTACTTCCACATAATATTTTGGATGGTTTACTACAAGATCACCTGCGCCGTATTACAACGAACGTTATTATTGCTACAGATGCATCGCAATACGACGAAAAGTCAGGGGTTGGTATTTTCAGTCCGATTTTGAATTGGATTTATTCCCTTCGACTACCCGATTTTATACCTGTTTTTGTGGCTGAGTTTCTGGCAGTAGTGCTCGCCTTACGCAAGTTAGATACAGCAATTACATCAGCTGTCATAATAACGGATTCCCTATCTCTCTGTGCGGCACTTTCTGTTGGTGCTGATAATCACGTAACAAAGGCGTTCCGTGCACTAGTACCTGCGCATTTGAGAAAAGTACGATTAGTTTGGGTGCCTGGACATAAAGGTTTGTTTGTAAATGAAATAGCCGATTCCTTAGCTAAGTCGTCAATCAGCCAACCAATTCTACCACTCTGTCCATCATCCGCTTATGTGAGTGCCGCTCGATTCCGCAGACGTACGCTTATGCAAGTCTTTAAAGGTTCAGCACTAACAAACTCTACAGATTATCGCCATTTATTATATCCCTGGCGAAGAGACTTTTGCCGCACTCGAAAACAAGAAGTAGCTATCACAAGGCTGCGTTGCCGAGAACCAAATCTAAATTTCTATAAACACAGGTCTGCTCAGGCACCTTCGCCACTGTGTGCGTTCTGTGATGAACTGGAAACAATAGACCATTTCTTTTTGACCTGCAGGCGGTTTAACACATTACGAGAAATACCTTTACGTGGTATTGGTATGGACTTATCTCTGCCTGTCATTTTGTCTTTTGGAGCTTCCATTTCTGGTTTCTCTAATGCGACAGTATGCGCGGCCGTCCGGGACTATATTGATGAAACCAATAGGTTGACTAATTAACCAGTTTCATTATCCTAACAGGTTCACATAATTATACGCGTATAAAATTTGATTATTGCTCTATCCTGAGAATAAATTCGTTTATGTAAATATTTTATGCATTACATTTAGCACCACACTTTCATAGGCTATCGGTAATCTTTCTGTTAAACCTTCATTATTCCAAATATGAACAGTAAATGTTGAAACCACTCGATTCTTGGCCAATCCCCCACAGTGGGTATGCGCCACTAACAATAGAAAAACAACAACAACAACAACAACAGCAACAACAACAGAACACGCTGCTTTCGCTGCCTCAAGGCGTACTTGTGCTTTGTTCGCGTTGTACTGTGACACTGGTGGAGGTGCTGGCCCGCGACCCCGCTTGATGCTCCCCACTCCCACGGGGAGCCGTTCATCCAGCCGAGAAGCACTTGTCGACACTCCCGTGCATCGCTGCAGTCGTCGCTTACGAGGCCTCCTTCCAGAGTTTACTCTCTCACAGGAACACTCTACAAAGCACCGCTCAGATCTACCAATGGCCACCGCCAATCCACAACAGTTACTACGAGACTGTAGTTTGCCAACCCCATCTCAGGTAATCTTTTTTTCACCGCTGGTGCCTGATCGCTTTGGTGGTGGAGCACATGAAGACGTTGAGGAATGGCTTGATTACTATGAGCGTGTCGCTAACACCAACCAGTGGTCCCTTGAACAAAGGCTTTCCCGTGTGTTACGTCTGTACAGCCGCTTGTGACTGTAGACGATTTATTAAAGGACAGGAAACGTGAACAAGTTCAAAAGCGTAGCCCAGGCGTTGGAGTCACTCCTGGCCAGCGTTCGACGCCAGGCTCGCGCTCGTGCCACAGCGCCAGTGCCCCGCGCGCACTTCGTTAATGTCGTCTTCTAAGGCGACATGTCACTCTTCCTCCCTTAGACGAAGTCTCCATAGCGGTCTGGAGGTCGCCTAACCTCTGGTGGTCGCAGTTGCCGAGTGGCCACTGCCTGTGACGTCGACGGTTGCGAGGGAGTGTGATCTTGCATCTCGGGCGATTCAGGCGGTTGAGCAGCTGAGCTCGATGGCGTCTCTTCTGGCGTTGCGTCCAAGAGATCGTCAGCTGCGCTCCAATCTGTCCGCGATTGGGTTGTTTGTCTGGTCTGACTCGTTTTCCTCATGTGATTGAGGTGACGCCGAACCTTTCCTTGGTCGCTTTTTACAAGCCAGGATCGTGGTCCGACGCGGCGCAGTATTTCGCCTTCAATCCAATCTGGCTTTTTCAAAAACTGCCGGATAAGCACTCTATCCCCTATAGCGAAGCGGCGTGATTTTTGCAATGCCTCCTGGCTCTCAGGACTTCGCTTATCCGTCTCCCGCTTAAGAAGATCGAGAGGGCAGAGCAATTCTCGTCCGAACATCGCTCTCGCCGGTGTCATACCTGTGGTAGTGTGTATTGTCGTGTGCTGCCGATACAGAAATCTTGCAAGTCGGCACTGTATGGACTTGTCTGCATCTTTCAACAGCGCTCTTTTCAGCTCCGCCACATAGCGTTCTGCCTGGCCGTTTGTTGCCGGATGATATGCTGGTGAGGTTGCAGCCTGTATGCCGTTCGACGCATAGAACTGCTTGATCTCGTTGGAGATGAATGCTTTTCCGTTGTCGGAGATGACCTTTCGGGGAATGCCGAACGTTGCAAAGAGGCTTCGGAGCACGTCGATTACAGCCGCGGATGTTGCTTGTGTCACGTGCCGGACTTCCACCCACTTTGTGTATGCGTCCACAACAACTAAGTAGGTGCGTCCGAGTAGTGGCCCCGCGAAGTCAACGTGCACCGTGTTCCATGCTGTCTGGGGACGGTCCCACGTAGGAATAGGAGCTTTGGGTGGGCTCTTTTGCGTTGCTTGGCATTCACGGCACTGTCGCACCGTTTCCTCGATCACCTTGTCCATTCCGGGCCACCATACGTAGCTCCTTGCGCACTTCTTCATGGCTACCATGCCTCTGTGACCCGCATGCAGAAGTGCCAGAACACGGGATCGTGCTGAGCTCGGTATGATCACTCGGGATCCAAGTGTGATGCACTCGCGCTGTAGTGCTAGTGCGGTCGCTCGTCGTCGGTAAGGAGCAAACTCATCTCCAGTGAGTTTCTCCACTGTACCATCCTGCACTGCCTTGTACAACCTCTGCATGATGCTGTCTTGTTGTGTCAGGCGTGCTATCTCGGCAGCAGTCAACGGAGGTCTCGATAACGCTTCGAACAATAGTACGTCACCTGGAGGCCAGGGTTCATCGAGACGTTCTTGTAATGGCAAACGGCTCAACGCATCCGCGTTTTGATGGTTCTTGCCACGCCTGTAGATTATGCTGTAGTCATACGCCGATAACTTGATGCACCATCTGGTCATCCGTGGAGAAAGGACTTGAGCCGTTGGCTTTTGTGGACCCAGTATGCCGAGCAGTGGTTGGTGGTCAGTGACGAAAGTCACCTTTCTTCCCGCAATATACTTGTGGAACTTGTGGGCTGCAAACACCACAGCAAGGCCTTCTCTGTCCAATTGAGCATATTTGCGTTCTGCCGGCCCTAGCGTCCGAGATGCAAAAGCGATTGGCGCCTCTCTATTCTGGTCATCACGTTGAGACAGAACAGCTCCTATGCCATATGGTGAAGCATCACAAGAGACAAGAAGCTCCTTCTGTTCGTCGTAGTGTGCCAGTACGGTCTGACTGAGCAGCAATGCCTTAAGCTTGTCAAAGGCTTCTTGATGCTTTGTCTCCCATCTCCACGTGGCGTCCTTCTGAAGAAGCTGGTATAGGCAGCTGGCAACTGTTGCCCTGTTCTTCAAGAATCTGTCGTAGAAAGCCAGCATTCCGAGAAATGATTGAAGCGCTTGTTTGCAGTTTGGTGCTGGAGCGTCCGTTATGGCTCGAACTTTCTCTTCGTTTGTGTGGACGCCTGTCTCGTCGATTCGGTGTCCCAGAAAGAAAACTTGTCGCACCGCAAAGCAGCACTTGTTTTTTCCGAGGCGCAGATTGTAGTTTCGTAGCCTCTTCAGCACTTCTTCCAGTCTCTCGGCGTGTTCCGTGGCGTCTTTCCCACTGATGATCACGTCATCTAGGTATGCGCACACGCCTGTGATGCCTGACAGCATTGTCTCCATAAAACGTTGAAAAATGGCTGGGGCTGCAGAAATTCCGAAAGGCAATCTCTTGACCCTGTATAGTCCCTTCAGCGTGTTCAGGGTCAATATCTCTGCTGTCTCTGGCGTCACGTGAAGTTGCTGGTACGCTTGTGCTAAATCCAGGGTGCTGAAGACCTTGCCTCCCCTCAAGTGGCTGAGCACTTCATCAGTTGAGGGAAGTGGGTAGTCTGCCTTCTTTGATACCTGGTTCACTGTGCAACGGTAGTCGCCGCATATTCGCAACGAGCCATTCTTCTTTCGAACCAGTACGAGAGGCGTTGCCCAATCCGAATGCTGTGCTGGCTCGATTATGCCTTGACTTTGCAGTCGATCCAATTCTGCTTCTACAGCTGACCGGAGCGCGAAAGGAACCGGCCGTGCTTTTAGGAACTTTGGTTTCGCTCCTTCCACGAGGTCTAGTTGTACCGCTGGACCGATGTGTCCTGATATGTCCTCGTCGAATACAGATTGGTACTTGTCGAGAAGCTTCGAAACAAGTTCATCGCCGGATACATCATTGATGCCCGTGATCTGTATACCCAGGTGAGGAAACCAGTTTCGTCCAAGGAGGTTACAACCTGCTCCCTTGATGACAACAAGTGGTAGTGTCATGGTTTTGTTTCCGTGCGTAACAATCACCGTTGCACATCCGAGAACTCGAAGAGACTGTCCTGACCATGTGCGTAGGAGCATGTTGTCGGTCTGAAGCCGTGGTCGATCATCTGTCCACGTAGCTTTGAACGTGACCTCACTGATGAGTGTGCAGGCTGCACCCGAGTCGACTTCAAAATCCAAGAACTTGCCATGTACGCGTAGCCGAGTCATGACCTTCTGTGTGCTGAACGCGTTGGTTACGGTGTTGAGCTCGTAAAGGGCCACGTCTGATGAGTCCTGCTGAGTCGACACTGGTGCTGAGGCAGCTGTCGAAGTTCCTTGTTGGGGATATTCGATGCTGTTGCTCGTTTTTGCTTCTTTCCGCTTTTTCAGACAGGCTTTTTCAATGTGTCCGCGTTTCTTGCAGTAGTTGCAGGAGACTGTCTGGAACTTGCAAGTGTCCGGATTATGTAGCGCGTTACAACGCCAACAGCGTTGTTTCTTCTTTTGGGCAGAGGCACTAGAGTGACCTTGGTTGTCTATCTTGCATGTGCTTATGCAGGATTCGTGAAACTCTTTAAATTCGGTTTTCACGCGTTTCTGGTCTTCGATGGCGTTTTCAGCTCGCAGTGCAAGGTCGAAAGCTTTCTTGAACGTCAAGTCCTTTTCTGCGAAGAGCCGTTGCTGGACCTGCTCGTTCCGAAGACCGCAAACGAAACGATCACGCAGCATGACGTCCATAGGCAGCATTGTCGGATTCGCTGCAGTGTCTGCGCTTGTCCCGAAATTGCAATCTGCTGCTAGCTTCTTGAGCGCCGTGACGTAATCACTGACCGTTTCGTCGTGCTTTTGGTCACGTCGCTGGAATCGTGCCCTGCAGAAGACCTCAGACGGTTGTGGATCGAAGTGAGCCTTGAGCATCTTGACTATGTCCTCGTAGCTCACTTGGTTGGGCTGCTTGGGTTGAACGAGGGCGCAGACGATGTCATAAGTCTGTTCCCCGCACAGCGTTAGCAGATGAGCACGTTTCTTCGATGCGTCCGTAATCTCGTTAGCCTCGAAGAAGAACTGTAGCCTCCCATACCAGGATCTCCAGGAGCTGGGGCTGCCGCTGAATTCGGGTAGCCGACCGAAGTCGGGCGTCGCCATGTTATTTCCTTGACGTCGGTGGAGTGCCGATGAGTCGATCCAGTCTTCCTCGTCGCCAACTGTTACGTCTGTACAGCCGCTTGTGACTGTAGACGATTTATTAAAGGACAGGAAACGTGAACAAGTTCAAAAGCGTAGCCCAGGCGTTGGAGTCACTCCTGGCCAGCGTTCGACGCCAGGCTCGCGCTCGTGCCACAGCGCCAGTGCCCCGCGCGCACTTCGTTAATGTCGTCTTCTAAGGCGACATGTCACCGTGCCTATTTTTATCTCGACGACAGCGCTAGAGCTTGGTACGAGAACAGAGAAGGCAGTTTGTCATCATGGAGTGACTTTAAAAGAGGGATGATTGACACATTTGCCGATGTCGACCGGCTTGAACGTGCGCAGCATTTACTCGAGCTACGTGTTCAGAAACCCAATGAAACGGTCACAATGTTCTCTGAGGACATGGCCCGTCTCTTCCGTAAAGCTGACCCCCACATGACCGGCGACAAAAAGTTGCGTTACCTCATGCGCGGCGTTAAAGAGCAATTGTTCGCCGGACTTTTGCAGAACCCGCCAAGCACCATGACAGACTTCACCAAAGAAGCTACGGCTATCGAACGGGCGCTTCACTTACGATGCCGACAATACGATCGCTTGTCCAGCAGCGCCCACATGCAAGTCACCGCTACGGCATCTGACAATCAAAGCTCGTTGCGCGATTTGATAAGAGAGATTGTTCGCGATGAGCTGCTAAAGTTGCGGAGTCTGGCCACGGAACCACCCACGGCGTCTGTCGCTGAAGTCGTCTGTGAAGAAATACGCCAAGCGTTTTCAACAGCTGATCCTACTGACGATCAGCGACCTATGAGCTACGCAGCCGTGCTTCACCGCCCGCCGCCCGTTGCGCCGTCGTACCGCCAGCCATCGGCAGCCGTTCCTTGGTCGCCACAAGAACAGACACCACGACGATCTGCCGTTGTACCGCCGTACGAAATGCCGCCGTACCAAGAGCCGTCTCCCAGCGAGACACGGCATTTGCCACATTACGAGCCGTTGCGGCGTCCACAGCTTCGTAAAACAGACGCCTGGCGCACTGTAGATAGGCGTCCGCTTTGTTTTACCTGCGGAGGTGTGGGCCACATTTCCCGCCGTTGCTGGCACCGCGTAGATATGTTTCGACCTCTTCGGCAATGGTCTGACGATCGACGTGCCAACGACGGCTACGCACCACGCCGGGACACTCATTCTCAAGGACCCCCCTTGTCTCAGTCCCATTTTGACAACCACCGTGCCAATAATGACGACAGTGTGCCTGATTACCAGCCAGGTTTGGGACGTCGACCACGCTCTCCGTCTCCGGCATATTCGCCTTCGTCGCGCCACCGAACAACAGCCGACGTCAGTGGAAGAAGGTCACCAAGTCCACGCCGGGGAAACTGAAGGCGGCGACCTCCGGGGGTGAGGTTGCAGGCCGTCAAGGCGACGAAAAAAAGCCCCCGTTACTTGTACCACAGGACGCCGTAAAGCCGAGTTGTAACACCGACGAAACTGTGACCACAGATCTTATCGTTTCGGTAGACGGACAGCAAGTAACAGCCTTAGTTGACACCGGCGCCGACTTTTCTATCATAAGTGAAAACCTTGCCATACGCCTCAAAAAAGTGAAGACTACGTGGACGGGACCTCACCTGAGGACAGCAGGCGGCCAGCTGTTAATGCCTGTCGGAAGGTGTACAGCAAGACTCGACATCGGTGGCTCTTCTTTCATGGCGACGTTCGTTATCCTCACCTCGGGTTGCAAGGACTTGATCATATGGATGGACTTCTTAAGAGAATCTGGTGCCGTCATCAACATCCCGGACCGTTCAATTACATTCCGCAACAGCCCTGGTTTAGTTGACTGTTCAGACGCAATACGCAACACTTTACGTATAATTGATGATGATGTGGTCGTCCCGCCCCGGTCATGCACTCTTGTTTCAGTAGAAGGCGACGAAGCGTTTGATGGCGAAGGCATTGCTGACCAAATTGGCTCGCTGCTATTTAGTCATGGCATTTTGGTCGCATGAGGTATCGTCCGTCTCACTGGTGGACGCACGAATTTACTTCTGACGAACTTTAGTGCTGAGCGCTGGCACCTTCCGAAGGGCACAGCTATTGCTTCGTACGACAATATTGTAGAAATGCGAGGCAGTTTATGTTTGTCGGTATTGGACGAAGAGCCTAATCAAGAACCAGAACCCATTCTCGATGTTGGCACCACACTATCAAAGGACGAGCGACAGAGACTTCTTCAGCTGCTAGCCGAATTCCGCGACTGCTTTTCAACGACATCATGAGTTGGTCGAACACCTTTGACAAAGCACCGAAGAATCACCGAAGACACGGTGAGACCTATCTACCAGAACCCTTATCGTGTAGCTTCAAACCAACGCGAAGCCATACAACAACAAGTGGCGAAAATACTTGCAGAGGACGTCATTCAACCGTCACAGAGCCCCTGGGCATCGCCTGTAGTGCTAGTAAAGAAAACGGACGGCACCCTGCGTTTTTGCGTGGACTACAGGAAGCTGAATCGGGTGACCAAGAAAGATGTGTGCCCGCTCCCACGTATTGATGACTCCCTTGACAGACTTCGGCACGCTCGCTACTTTTCTTCTATGGACTTGAGGAGTGGATACTGGCAGATCGATGTAGACCCGAGAGACCGAGAGAAAACCGCTTTTGTGACCCCATATGGTTTATACGAATTTAAAGTCTTGCCTTTCGGTTTGTGCTCCGCGCCCGCAACTTTTCACAGGCTTATGGACACGGTACTTTCGGGATTGAAGTGGAAGACGTGCCTAGTCTATCTGGACGACGTTGTAGTGTTTTTGACCACTTTTGACAAGCATCTCAAAAGGCTGGAAGTTGTTTTACGTGCCATACGGTTCGCGGGCCTAACATTGAAACCAGAAAAGTGCCATTTCTGTTTTCACGAACTTCAGTTTCTCGGTCATGTCGTCAGCGACGCAGGCGTCCGGCCCAATCCTGGAAAAATCGCCGCTGTCGCACAGTTCCCAGTACCCTCCAATAAGAAAGCTGTCAGACGCTTCCTAGGCCTTTGTGCCTATTATCGCCGGTTTATCGCAGACTTCGCCCGCATCGCGTCGCCACTAACTCGTCTCACAAGAGATGATGTTGCCTTTGAGTGGAAAGAAGAACAGGAGGCTGCCTTTAATGACCTGCGTCAACGTCTCCAAACGCCCCTTGTGCTCGCCCACTTCGACGAAGAAGCCCCGACGATACTTCACACAGACGCTAGCAATGTAGGTCTTGGGGCTGTGCTTGTGCAACGGCAAGAGGACACAGAAAGAGTGATCGCCTACGCAAGCCGAACGCTAACACGCGCAGAGGCTAACTATTCAACAACAGAGAAAGAATGCCTCGCCGTAGTGTGGGCAGTAATGAAATTTCGCCCGTACTTGTATGGCCGGCACTTCAAAGTTATTAGTGACCATCACTCCCTTTGCTGGTTAACTAATCTAAAAGATCCCACCGGCCGATTAGCGCGTTGGAGCCTAAAACTGCAAGAGTTTGACATGACGGTCATGCACAAGTCAGGCAAGCGACATATGAACGCTGACTGTCTGTCCCGTTCACCCATTGAGTCGGCAACCCTACCCGAGGAGGAGGAACCGGCATTTCTTGGTGTCCTCGACACGACCGCCATTGCGCAGCAACAACGTGATGACACTGAGTTGCTTGGCTTAATTAACTACTTGGAAGGCAGATCTCAGAAGGCGCCAAGAGTTTTCGCAAGAGTATTGTCGTCTTTTTGTTTACGGGGCGGAGTACTTTACAAAAGAAACTTTTCGTCGACAGGATCCGCCTATCTGCTCGTCATACCAGCAGCCCTTCGTACCGAAATACTCAAAGCATGCCACAACGAGGTGACCTCTGGCCATTTGGGTTACATGAGAACGTTGGCCAGAGTACAGCAAAGTTATTACTGGCCGAGACTAACCACAGCCGTGAAGCACCACGTTCGTACCTGTCTCGACTGCCAGCGACGCAAGTCACCACCGACTGAACCAGCTGGCCTTCTGCAACCCGTGCAGGTCCCAACAGCTCCATTCTACCAGATAGGCATGGACATTTTGGGCCCACTTCCTATTTCCACTGCAGGAAACCGCTGGGTGATCGTCGCGACGGATTATCTGACCCGTTATGCCGAGACAAAAGCTATCCAGAGAGGTACAGCAGCGGAGGTGGCAAGATTTTTCATCGAAAATATTGTACTGAGGCATGGTGCACCAACCGTCGTTATCACAGACAGAGTAACAGCATTTACGGCAGCTCTTTTGGATGACGTCCTGATGATGAGTAGAACAACGCATCGTAAGACCACTGCCTACCACCCACAAACAAACGGGCTGACGGAGCGTCTGAACAAAACCATTGAAGACATGCTTTCGATGTACGTAGACATTGAACACAAAAATTGGGATGAAATCTTGCCATACATAACGTTTGCGTACAACACGGCCAAGCAAGAAACGACCCGCATGACCCCGTTCAGCCTCGATCATGGACGAGAAGTACGAACTATGTTAGATGCGATGCTGCTGCACGAAAGGGACGACATCAACCCAGACGCCAACACGTTTACGGAACGCGCGGAAGAAGCTGGACAACTGGCACGTTTACGGATCCGCCAGGAGCAAGACTACGATGCAGGCCGCTACAATGCTCACCGCAGAGCAGTTGTCTATCAAACTGGCGACAAAGTATGGATTTGGACACCCGTACGGAAACGACGACTATCAGAAAAGCTCTAAAGAAGATACTTTGGGCCATACCGAGTGCTGTGACAACTGAGTGACGTCACTTACGCAGTTGTTGCCGACAATTCGTGTAGTACCAAGCGTCGCCAGCACCATCCTGAACTCGTTCACGTAGTGCGCATGAAGCCTTACGTCAGCGAGTGATTGCGTGAGACTTATCTTTTAACAAAAACTGCATTATTGACTTCGCATCGGGTCGATGCTCTTTGAGAGGGAGGCAAATGACCCGTGTCTACATGTGGACAAAAACGATGATGGGGGAATTTAGCGGACACCAGGTAGTGGGCCTCTGGCTTGACGCGAGAACGAAGAAGATCTTGTGGCTCAGCTGTTGAGAACACGCTGCTTTCGCTGCCTCAAGGCGTACTTGTGCTTTGTTCGCGTTGCACTGTGACAGTATGCCAAGATAAAATGGAAGCATATTAGGGCGGGGATTCGAACAATAAGGTAAAGAAGGCAATAGGGAAAGTCTATTTTGAAACCGAAATCTTTCTCAACCTTTGAGACATTCCTGCAAGGCACCATTTATTTCCTTCACTATCTACAAGGGACAAAGCCCTAAAAGAAAATATACAAGGTGCATTTAAATATACCACAAAGAGTCAGAAGACGGCAGCTGAAGTAATTTTGTGCGAGGTCGAGTATATGTAAAAGGAAAGAAGATACTATTTGCTGTCTCGTGTACTCCGCAAAATGAACAATTAGGGGAACTAACAGACGAGGTCTGTGTACACAAAAATCTTTATATGAAGTTTGACAGCCGTACATATAGGCCAGTGCCTGAGACTTGAAATCCTCGGGATGGGCATATTTTATTACTTTACAGATTGAAGCGTTTTTTTCGTCCTAATTTGGTGCCTAGAATGAACTTGAAGGCTGGAAATACCCAAACTATCGGGTCATTCAAAGATAACGTAGCTAGCGCATCTGCCATTTCTTTCACAAATAGGTCCTTATGACCCGTTTCCCCGACGTTCTTTATCTTCTTCTCGTGATACTATGCCCTTGATTGGCGCTGTTGCAGAGCCGTGGCGCTCACCAACTACCGCAAGGCGTCTCTGGTCACTTATACGTGAACACAGACCTGAACAAACTAGGCGTTGCCAGTGTGATGACGTACTTACGTACGTCATCACACTGGCAACGCCTAGTTTTCTCGTCCTCGTTTGCGCACTAAAACGCTCGGTACATTAGTCCTAGATGAGCCGCCGAGGGGCCCTACCTCCACAACAAAACTTTTTTTACCTCATCTGTTTATATATTTATGGTAATATAAGCAAGAATATTTATGATCAAACTACACCTGTCTTCTTTTAGAAATAAAGCTTGCCCTGATGCAACGTCATTCATAGGATTTCCTTTGCCTTTTTTAGTGGGCCAGTGCTGAGTATTGGGGCCTACCAAACACCTGCAACGCATACGTAGCGGACGACGAAAGATCTCTATAAATCACTATCAGTTTCTTCCACCTATTCTATAATTTACTATACATACCGATTCATATCTGATAACTTTTTGTCCATAAATAGTTGTTTCTTGGCCAATCTACCATAGTGGTTGTGAGCCATACATATAATCCCTCATTATCATCGCCATGCATATGCGACTTCGCTGAAAAAATATAGAAGGACGCGAAACAAGTGATTTGTTCCTGTTATTTGGTGCAGCTATCTCTCCTCACGCTTATTTAAGATATGCTTTCGTTTATGATTTTGTATTTTTACTAAATAGGAAGTAAATATTCAATGTCGTTGCGGGAAGGGCGTGCCTGTTGTACCAGAATACATCAATAATTGTCTGACGTATCGGTGTCACGAAGTATTGTTTCCTGGACGACGAAGTGCTCTTTACTGGCACAGTTCTTCGACGGTCAGCTTACTGGTCCCCTTGGCCGTTAAATTTTTATGCTGTTGTATATATTCATGCCTACTTCGGTAAGTTTCCGAGTAATTTCACATTTCATCTTCGGAAAAAATGATTAGGAAGAAAGTTCTGTATCAAGAATTACTGTAGTTATTATCCTCTATATAAAAAAGACATCCATTATGTCTTTATGCATACATACCGATGTATTAGTTTCTTACATGAGCATATAGTTGATTTTGACTCTATTGGATAACGGCGGGAAATTCGCTGTTGATGTTGCTGGCACTGAAAAATACACAGGATGGGAAAGAAACAGAAAAATAGCTCTTTATTTAGGGTAGAGATTATAGCCGGCGTACGTAAATCGCTAACTTGCTACTCTGCGTGGAGAAGGAGATTTGAGACTGAAATACCAAGAAAGATAAAGAGAAAGAGAGAAAAAGCAAAATTTAAAGCAGAAAAAAAACAAAAAGGGATTGAATGTTTTCTATTTTCAGGGCAGTGGAACAAAAGCGTATTATCGATGCTGATGTTCATGCGCACCATAATCATAAATTATTTGAAAAATTAGGCTGAAGCAGCCTAATTTTATGCTGGTATATTACCATGCAATTTTTAACATTGGCGATTATATATCCCGCGAAGAGGTCAGGTGGGCCAAAGGTTTTGTCACAACAAAAGCAAAAAAAAAAAATAACACCAACACTGCACAAAATTCAGACACTGCACAGAGTGTTTGTAGGCTACGATGCGGTCATTTGTGTGACATCGCACAATAAAGCCACCAAAATAAAACTGGCAGGAGGTATATTTCCTAGATCTTTGTTCTTTTGTGCACCGGATACGCAAGCACCAGCCCAAAACAGGCGAGCGTCCAGGTATCAAGTGCACGCCTAGGAGCTTCCAGACCAGTGTGCGAGGCTATAGAAGGCCGTGTTCCTAGGGTCGAAAAACGATTTTTAATATAAGTCATCGATAATAAACAAGAGACGAAGTTTGTGATAAAAAAATTGTAGATCCCACATATTGTGGTAATCGATTTTATGCGAAGCACGAGTGAGGAAGGTTGATATGTCATTTTAAATCAACACAACGTCATGAGGCGGACGTAAATTATGCCGTACATAATTTCCATGTCATGATTATCATGTTTGGATGTGTCCTTTATCTTCGTCGTCTATCCAGGTCATGCGACAGCAAATTTCGCATATGTGTAGCTAGCGAAACAGCCGCGAGCATGCTATGAGCGTTGTATGTAGTCATGTTTTACATGGCACGCATATCATGATTATCATGTTTGGACGCGTCACTTACGATCGTCGTGCATTCACGTCACCTGATACAAAAATTGGTATATGAGGTGTTAGCGAAACGACCGCGAGCACGCTATGAGCGTAGCATGTTCTCCTGTCTCACATGACACGCATATCACGATTATGTTTAGACGTGTCATTTACCTTTTTCGTTTTTCACGTCACGTGATACCCGATTTGGTATACGTGAAGCTGGCGAAACGACTACGAGCACGCTATGAGTGCAGCATATAGTCATGTTCTTACATTACACGCATCTGATGTATATTATGTTTGCACCAGTCACGTACCTTCGTCATACATTCACGTCCCGTAATACCAAGTTTCGTATATGTGGAGCTAGCGAAACGACCTGGTAGCGCATCATGAGTGTGGCATGAAGTCATGTCGTTACATGACACGCATGTCATCATTTTCATGTTTGGGTCTGTCGCTTGTGTTTGTCATGCAGTCATGTCATACTATACCAGTTTTGCAAAATGTCATGTGAACGAAATTTCCGCAAGAGCAGATAGACCATGAAATGTTAATCATGGCAATAATGACATATATCTCATATTTTCATGTCATGACTATTCAAATATGCTCGTCATACGGTCATGTTGTGCCATACCAATTTTGGTATTTATACCGTTATCGAGATGGCCAGGAGAAGTAAAAGTCGTATGCGGATAGATAGATAGATAGATAGATAGATAGATAGATAGATAGATAGATAGATAGATAGATAGATAGATAGATAGATAGATAGATAGATAGATACGCTCAAAGTCGCCGAATTGCACTAAGAAATGCTCCGCATTTAATACAAAGGTATGCTACCCATACAACGAGCACGCGCGTCAGTGCAACTTGCGAGAGCCGCTAAAGTGAAGTAGCGCCATGTGGCCAAACTTACTTCAAGATAAGAACAGCGCGAATACTTCACCCCGTCCACCACTGTCGCTTCGTTGGCTCGTAGTGTGCAAGCTTAGCGAAAATGAAATTTTGCTTATATTTCGCATAACCTCTTGTAGCAACTTCAGGCACCACGCAGTGCTGATGCCTTCGGTGGGCTGATTCATTCTTCTTTGTCTACGTTTTGTGCAAAAAAAGTCATCCTCTGCAAATTATCGATGTGGGCCATACTGCGTAGGTAGCGGAACAGCAAGACGATGGCAGTAATAACGTTGACGGTGCTAACAGTTCATGGGTGTGCCTATATTTTGGATAGGACACATAGCAGACATTGCCGTCCAGGAGACATTGCCCGATGGCGCCTCGATAGCGCCTCTATGAGATGTTCAACTTTCACCAACTCGCCAAAATGTCCTTTTATTAAACTCTATAGAACATTACCACCAAGGACTCGATGCTGCGGCACCATTATAACATCCCAATATTGCCGTCGACCTCGCAGCCATGTATGTGCCTTGACGTATGAACGTCTTGCAGAGGTATCGCAAAGAGGAAGATGAGCAAGAAATAAACAAGACGTCTCTGTTTCTTTGTGCCTATTGTGTTCATCGTTCCCCATATTGCGTTATGATGTTCAACTTGCACCAACGCGCCCAAATGTCACTTTCTTTTTACGTACTTCAGTAGCGGCGACTAAATAAGTCGGACATCTAGTAACTCAAGCCTATCATGTGGTGTCGCAACAGCGTACGCGGCTTCGCGTTCCACACCAGATCGTTCCCTCCACGCCATCTATGTTATATATTGACAAGCTGACAGCTTACGAAAGAGTACCTATGACTAATGCCCGTATTCTAGAATGTCCCTTCACTCAACGCTTCACCTTCACTTGAGAAAGCCCATGCAAGTGCCGTCTCTAGGCACGGCAAGTCACTGCATATCAGCGATAATCTGCTGCTATTCTTGAGTAGCGCAGAGTTATTTTCAGCCGAGCAGCAGCGCAGTGCTCAACTATGTCAAGTGAAGGGTGTAAGCCGAGTCGAGGAGAGTTTGTGTATACGGGTGTAAGTGGCTTTCTGTTTCCCTTTGTCAGTGATTCCAATGAGTGTTACGTGATTGCTGTATGTGCCTTTAGATAACTAACAAAAACATATTAGCAACACGTTTTTCAATTATTCTTGACAGGAAAAAAATAATAAACAACACGCATTTCGTAGCTTCCTACTGAGTTGTTCGTTGAAACAGTACACAAGAAGTTTTTTTTTGTTTTTTTAGCAGATGATTGAATCTGAACAAGGTTGAAACCTTGTAAGAACGAATACCTTGTACATGGCGACGCACGTAAAGTATGCCTCGTTTTGTTCTATAGTGGTATGATCAACGCTAATAAGCTGCTACTAGGCGTGGAGGCTGCATGTCAAAAACTATTGCTAATATAACTACTACTTTTGGCAGGGGATTGCGTTTGTGCACGTATACCATTAGAAGTTTAGTCCGGCGTGAATTGAAACTTGCTGACCGATTTCTATAGCGGTAGCCTGGTTAAATGCCTAAGGAGGTCCCAGATGAGTTGTGCGTCCGTACAAGCGCTGTATCTGCCACCTAACTTGCTTTTTTGAACGTCACAATTACGAAGATTTGCTCTAGCGAAGTATCGAAGAGGAAGTCGTGCAGCTGCAAGTGTTTCTTGGTCCTCGCCATGTAGTTGAACATCCTGCTCCAGAACATGCGAATTTGGGAAAACCTAAACTCAAGCAGTCCCTACATTCCTAGAAGGAAACGGAACGTCTTTTTTCGGTTCAACAATATTAGCACTCGCGCATTTTTCTGTTTAGATGTATAGAACCCTTTACACGCATAATGCTTGCTTAGCGCAGGTTGTGTCAATGTCCTGCAAAGCTCCCAAATAATTTATAACACTCTGACAGATTTTGCCCACAAAGCAAGCGAGAGAGTTTTTTCTGGGATTAACACAGCCAACAGCGATGATACTAGAGCCTTCATGGCCACATGTGTGAAGCCCGACCAGCTATACAAGTTGTGAGCTCACCGGCTTCAAATGAAAGACACAACCAACGTCTCTTTGCGAGCACTCAGTCACAGATGTTAGATTGATTTCGACCAGCGCTTAAGTGGCCTCCTCTGCCATGGTACCTGGTGCGTAGCAGTGTGAACACTACTCGCTCGTACGAGTCTCGCACTCCGGCTTGTACTTCTGCGCACAAGGTGCAGCGACAGTCGATTGGCACTTGAGGAGGCTATTACCACGGCAACATAAGCTGTTTTATTTCTCCCTTTGCTGCTGCAACACTGTGATCTCGCTACCCATCTTCTGGTTCACTATAACTTCATTGAGGGCCTTACCGCTAACTAGATCATCCGACGACCGACGACTGCGTCGTCCGATATAGCCGCACCTTGAGTGTCATTATTTTTCTTGGGACAAGTTCATCATTGAAGCAGTTGCATTAAAACCATATGAGATTGTTTTCTCCATCGTTACAACCACGTTATAGTACCTCGGTGGTACAAGAGCATTGAAAATCACTGCCTCGAGGTAAACAGTTTTTACAAATAATAAAATGCATTGGTTACAAGCATTTAAGTTAGCGTGGCGAAATTTAAAATCTTACCAGATGTCAAAAGAAGTGAATTGAGCAAGGAGCGGGTGGTTTGAAGGTGTCTACTCATTATAAAGTATGTAGATATGCAGGTACGCGCGGAACTTTACAGGCGAGTTCTAGGTATTCAGCCAAAATGCAAAGAAGAATCATGGCGTAGTGGGCACTTCCCCGCACTACTTGTATGCAGTAGGCATTCTAGGGTAGTCTGAATTGGCAAGTGATAAGCCCACAAATATTCATTTTCTTGAGGCATGGTTGAAGGGTACGCCAACAGGGCCCAATCACGCTGTTGTGTTCTATTCTTGAAGGTGAAGCTCAAGCGCCCTCCATGTTATCTTCATAAACGCACTTACAAGCATACTACTGCAGTTTGCAGGCCTCTTTTTATTGACGTGAACGAGACCTCAGCTGTCAATATCGACTACCATGCTACGAGGCTTCTGAAACATGCGCACATATTTTTTTTGCCTATTTAAGATGTCAGTGGAAGCCGTCTTGAGTTATAATGAACTTGACCTTGGCGGAGCCAAGGAAGACGAGATTGACCATTTTCACGCTCTTCTCCAGGTCACCCCGATCAAAAGAATATGACGGCAAGTTCTCTAGCTACAGTTCACTCGCATGGAATGCATGGTTGGGTACACTCACTCATGAGTGCACTGACACTCATTAACTGATTTAAAAGTGGTGAGTGTATCAGTGAGAACTCATGAGTGTCAGTGGTCGTAAGTGAGCACTCATCAGTGAGATCGTCCCGTTAACAAGCGCCATTAAATGCATGTCAGGTACCACCATTTGCGCGGTGTTGTCTTCTGATGTGTGCGATTTTTTGCAGCCGGTTTTACATGTCCTGTAGAGCACCCTTATTCCACCATCAGTTCACCTCTGCCAACATGGTTCACCTCTCCAACACCAGCTGCTATCACCACTGCAGGACGAGCAGGATGGTGACTGCTTTGTCGGACCGTATGTGCCAACGAGTTCAACGAACGACAGTGAGCCGACCCGAAACTGATAACTTGCGTAGAATATCGCGTCGGAAGGTCACTATCTTTCCAAAGGTATGTAAGTGAGGACTGGAATGATTTCTTTTTTTTGTGGAATAGCGTTTCTCTAAAGAAGCTTCTCTCGTCGCTTTGAGCCGACTACCTGCTTGTTACACTTTCAGCATTGCGCCCAGAGCTTCTGGAAGCTGCACGTGATGTTCCTATGGCTCGACAGCTTGGATATTTCCACACTTTCGCGCGGATGCAAGAGAAGTACTAGTGTCTTCACCTAACTGCCGACGTCACGCCTTACCCAGGGACTTGCTGACACTCAGCTATGGAAGACGCCGCCGACCAGGCCTGCCAGACAATGCAGAAAGTTGGGGTAACCTTACTGGTGCTGTTCCCGCGGTCGAAATCTGGAAACAAATGAATCTTCGTAGCTCTCGACTACCTCACTCGCGGCACACAGACAGGGACCCTGCATGAAGGCAGCTCCTTGAAGGTAGAAAATTTCCACGTTGAAGATACCATCGTGCGTCCCACCGCCCGGGAAGTCCTGATCACTGACAGAAGAACAGCATTTACTGCGGTACTAACTGATAGAATCGCGAGATACATCCACAGAAGTCGCCACCGGACTAGCGTCAACCACCCATAGACCAATGGCCTCGCCGAGTGCATAAGTAAGAACATCACTGACATGCTGGCCATGTTCGTCGACGTCGAACACAAGACATGAGATGGCATGCCGTCATTCCATAAATGGCCTTAGCATACAACAGGACCAGACAAGAAAAACAACGCAGATGAGCTTAAGCCAATGGCACCAACGCCCGGCAACAACACTCGGATATGGTTGGACATTGTTGAACTCACGACGAAGAAATGAACAGTGACAGGGCGCGCAGCGCGTCGGCAGAATAACCACTGGTCATTATTGGTCATTGACTAGATTTAGAAAGAAACGGGAGAGAGGGATACACAGCTAGGTGGGTTTATGATGTTAAGAAGTTTGCGGGAATAACGTGGCAGCAGCATTTACGGGACCGGGTTCAGTGTCGAAACACAAGCGAGGCCTTTGCTCTGCAGGGGGCGTAATCAGGCTGATAATCTAGATTTTATCCTAAAAGACTAGAGAACGTTGAGTGCAGAGCGTGCCGCAGTAGGAGAAGCTTCGTGATTGTGGCATGCCATATTGTGTAGATTACGCGCAGGATGCGAATTATAAAGATTTTTTTGAGAATTTACTCAAGCCCCTGCGATAACACTCGAATGTTGGTGGCTACTGTAAAAGTCGATAGGTTTTGCCGACGATCAGACTATAAACTGCTGATGTGCTGTATGCTGCAGTCACTGCTTGTGCCTTGCCTTTTCATTTTTTGGGCACTAGTTATCCCAAACTAAGATTAGTCTTGAGCATGCCGGCTGCTGCCTTCGTCCATCAACACACACGTTGGAGGAGCGGGAGGCGTGACTGTAGAGCTTGGACCAGGCCAATTAGCAAGCCACAGAGTTGAATGGGCGAAAATTTACATAGAATAATTTGTTTTATTGCTGTAGGGCTCTATTCCCTTTGAAGATTATCAGTAGTGGTCAAAAACTTACCGCAAAGGTGGCTCTGGGGTGGTGTGTGTGTGATATCTTTTTCCAAAAGGAAGAAGAGCACCAGGTTATGGCTTAGATTTCAATGCCATTCCCCGTGCAAGGTTTCGCTTTTCAGAGATCTCCACTGACTTTGGGTCTAACTGCTGTGGTACGGAGAGATTTTGAGGTATACTGTGCCGAGTTACTTGGGCTCAACCTAAATTACTTTCACAAAGATGAGCTACTTTGTTTTCTCCGAGGTCATTCGACAACCTTCAATAAGATGCGCCATGTATATTGGCTTGTGTATCGTCACCATACCCAATGAGTTGAGGTCGTGATTTCGTAACAAGCTTGCTTTTGTGAAGACTCCTTTAAGATACGTTTTTTTTCTAGCAATGCTGCAAGCTCCATATGTCTGAATCAGCTTTTAAGCGTCCAGCTTTACTTTCTTATAACATGTGAAAACAACGCATCGAGTTGAAACATGACTCACTGTCCCGCAATTGAGAGTATATGTTGATTGATTTGATTATTTGATATGTAGAGTTTAACGTCCCAAAACCACCATATGATTATGAGAGACACCGTAGTGGAGGGCTTCGGAAATTTCGACCACCTGGGGTTCTTTAACGTGCACCCAAATCTGAGCACACGGGCCTACAACATTTCCGCCTTCATCGGAAATGCAGCCGCCGCAGCCGGGATTTGAACCCGCGACCTGCGGGTTAGCAGCCGAGTACCTTATCCACTAGACCACCACGGCGGGCTCGCGAACGCATCATAAGCGTAACATGTAGTCATGTTACATGACACGCATCGCATGCTTATCATGTTTACACCAGTATCATACCTTCGTCAATATTAAGTCACGTCCCGTAAAACCAAATCTGGTATATGTGACGCTAACGATACGGCCGCGAGTGCATCATGAGTATGGCATGTAGTCATGTGGTTACATGACACGCATGTCATTATTTTTTCGTTAGAGTTGGTCGCTTGTGTTCGGCATGCAATCATGTCGTACCATACCAGTTTTGCAACATGTCATGTGAACGAATCCATCGCGAAATTTGCAGGACCATGAAATGTAAATCATGACATTCATGACATACATGTTACAATTTTCATGTCATTACTAGTCGAATATGTTCTTCATACAGTCATGTTATGCCATACCAAGTTTGGTATTGATACCATTATGGAAACGGCCAGGAGAGCTAAAAGACGTAGGCGGCTGGACAGACAGACAGACAGACACAGACAGACAGACAGACAGACAGACAGACAGACAGACAGACAGACAGACAGACAGACAGACAGACAGACAGACAGACAGACAGACAGACAGACAGACAGATAGATAGATAGATAGATAGATAGATAGATAGATAGATAGATAGATAGATAGATAGATAGGCAGACCCAAAGTCGCCGATGTTCTCTAAGAAATGCCTCTCATTTAATACCCTCTCCAGTTCAGACCAATTTCGCAAGAGCTCAACAGGTGCAGCACGTGCACTACTGCCTGCGGTGTTCACCTCGCACGCCCTCGTTACATGCTCCGTCAAGGGCAAACAAACAAAAGGAGCTCATCGCTCCGGCCTACTTTGCACTAGAGAGCACTTTGTGATATTTTATGCGAGTTATCCTGCAGTAGCCAACGTTTTAGATGCGGAGCATCTAATACTCGAGGCTTGTAGTGCGGCGCCGTCCGCAAGCTTCCTCCTCCTTCTTCCACCATCTGTGCATCCCTTCCTCCTCTACACACCGCGTGCGCTTCACTCCTCCACCATCTGTGCACCCTTCCTCCTCTACACACCGCATGCGCTTCTCCTCTTCACGAACATTCGCTAGCTGTATAATGTAGCGCGCATGCGCCGTCACGCGTCGAGAACATCGGCAGCTGACGCGCGCGCATGCGCCGTTGCGCTTCTCCCCCTTCTCGAACATTCGACAGCTGACAGTGCATGCGCCGTCGCGCTGTATATATACTTAAGGTCGGCGCTCGCTCGCTCAGTTGCCGCTCGTCGGTTGGTTTGTACGGCGCGTCGACGTCCAAGGTCGCGGTGAAATGAATTCCAACGAATCCACAAACACAATGATCGACGTCCCTTCGACCAGCGCCGCCCTTTCGCATACGTGTGTACGTGTTCACTCATTTAACACCCCCTCCTACAACCACGTTAACCAATTTAGCCATCGACCCAAGTAAGTCGCAATTTAACACCCCATTTCACAACCACGTTAACCAATTTAGCCATCGACCCAAGTAAGTCGCACTTTTAACACCCCGTTAACCAATTATATGCTCTGCATCCTCCTGAGTGTTCCCCCGAGGGAAGCTGCGGGCAATTTTTTTTAATATTCCAGATGCATACGAAGATACCAGTGCCAAAAGGCATGAAATTTTCATTGCACTTAAGAATAGGAAGCATAGACTGCTTTTGTTAATTATTGATCAACTTACGAAGCAAAGCCTGTAAAATGCACGAAAGGATATACCTATTGAGGGACTCCGTTATTTTAGTCGATTAGCAGACATTGAAAGTGCAGTACCAGTATGGTGCGTAAATAAATGCGGCAGCTCAAGCAGCATTGTTTGCAGCGAGAAAAGAGGGGGAGATGAGGCTGGGTAGGCCAAGTGTGGATGAGTATCACTGTGCTCTGTGGGTCATGGGAGAAGTACATTTCAAGTGGGCGTGGAGCATGTGGATTAAATGTGCACATATATATGTAAAAATTTCTGTTGTATTGCTGCATACAGATAAGCAGCTAGTTTGCATTCTTAGTTGTCAGCATGAACAACAGCCCTATGCTTGTCTTTATTATTTTACAGCATACACAAAGGCCTTTGATGCAAAGAAGGGACTGAAATTCAAAGAAAAATTGGCCCTGCTCACTATAGGTGCAAAGCGCAGTGAGCTCACTAGCAAACACAACCAAAAATAAGCCCTATAAAAAGTAAAGGTCTATGAAGTATTTATGTTCACTTCAGTATATGTGCAGCTGCATGTATTCTGCCTGCTCTAGGTATGCATGCATATACACGCAAATGCAGATCATCTGTGGGATCTCTGCCAAAAATAAGATTTTCTTGACAATTTTAGATGCA
Source organism: Rhipicephalus microplus (assembly GCF_013339725.1). NCBI lineage: Eukaryota > Metazoa > Arthropoda > Arachnida > Ixodida > Ixodidae > Rhipicephalus > Rhipicephalus microplus. The sequence goes on from NW_023612432.1 coordinate 26,936, forward strand.
CGTCATACCTAGGCACCTTTATTTTGACATATTGATATGGCTCGAAAGCAAAAAGGAAAGTGCCAGCATTTGTAATCAGTGATAGTCACCTACTCCCTGAAATGCACGGGATGGGGTGATAAATTAGGCACTGCAGTGTGTTCATGGATTCATGAAAATAAGAATACATTAACGAGATCACCAGACAATTCATCAGTAAAGTTTGATTTTTGACGAAAGTCAACAACATACGAAGGCTAATATCGAAGAAGCGTGCAGACCAAATGTGAGGTGAATGTTTCAATAGTTTTGTGTGAAAACAAAATTCAGGAAAACGAAATAAGTTTGTGCGAAGGAACCGTGGACGCTGCGACATAGAAGCCCGAAAATACGAAATGAAAAGCTCCTGCCGAGAAGCCGTAAGCACTGCGGCACGGTACGCAAAAAAAAGCGCTAAAAAAGTTTTCGGGAATGAACCATGGACACTGCGACATAGCAGCCAAAAAATACGGAAAAAGGCTCCAGCCGAGAAGCCGTAGATCTGCGGCACGGTACGCAGAAAAAGCAGAAAAAGAATTTCTGCGAAAGAACCGCAGACGCTGCGACATGGCGAAAAAAATACGAAAAAAAAGGCTCCTGCCGAGAAGCCATAGACGCTGCGGCACGGTACGCAGAAAAAAAAGTGCTAAAAGAACTCCCAAGCATTTCCCCGAGGGTGAACATGGTTAAGTGCGAATGCACGGGGTGATGCAATGAGGGGCTTGTCTTCCAACGTTGGCGAAACCACCGCGGTACCGTCACCTCCAACGACGGGCGCAGTGCTGGCATTCGGTTGTACTGCATTCGTTCTTGATGATAGTGTTGCCTCTGGGACATCCATCGCACGACCCGCTCTCGACGGGAGACAGAGAGAAGGTGGGCGCGCAAGAGAGAGGGGCGCGCGCGCAGCTGCAGCGAGCGAGGAGAGCGGAGGAGCGAGCGAAGGGGGAGGAAACGCGCGCAGCGGCGTTAAAGATATAAGGCGCGTTACTGACACCGATATCAGCGTCGCGTCCGTGGCTTATTCGGTAGAGCGTCGCGCTACGGCCCGCCAAGTCCTCTTTCTTTTAAAGATAGAGAGAAGACTGCGGACGCCGCCGATGGCGGTGGGTGGTTTGGGATCACTTATAAAGTGTATTCACACTTAAAAGTGTGTGAAGGAACCGTGGACGCTGCGACATAGCAGCCCGAAAATACGAAATAAAAAGCTCTTGCCGAGAAGCCGTAGGCACTGCGGCACGGTACGCAAAAAAAAGCGCTAAAAAGTTTTCGCGAATGAATCGTGGACACTGCGACATAGCAGCCAAAAAATACGGAAAAAGGCTCCAGCCGAGAAGCCGTAGATCTGCGGCACGGTACGCAGAAAAAGCGCAAAAAAAATTTCTGCGAAAGAACCGCAGACGCTGCGACATGGCGAAAAAAAATACGAAAAAAAGGCTCCTGCCGAGAAGCCATAGACGCGGCGGCACGGTACGCAGAAAAAAAAGTGCTAAAAAGTGTGTGAAGGAACCGTGGACGCTGCGACATAGCAGCCCGAAAATACGAAATGAAAAGCTCCTGCCGAGAAGCCGTAGGCACTGCGGCACGGTACGCAAAAAAAGCGCTAAAAAGTTTTCGCGAATGAACCGTAGACACTGCGACATAGCAGCCGAAAAATGCGGAAAAAGGCTCCAGCCGAGAAGCCGTAGATCTGCGGCACGGTACGCAAAAAAAGCGCCAAAAGAATTTCTGCGAAAGAACCGCGGACGCTGCGATATGGCGAGAAAATACTAAAAAAAAGTCTCCTGCCGAGAAGCCAAGGACGCTGGGGCACGGTACGCAAAAAAAAAGAAAGCGGTAAAAAACTTTTCGCGAATGAACCGTGGACACTGCGACATAGCAGCCAAAAATACGGAAAAAGGCTGCAGCTGAGAAGCCGTAGATCTGCGGCACGGTACGCAGAAAAAGCCCCAAAAGAATTTCTGCGAAAGAACCGCGGACGCTGCGACATGGCAAGAAAATACGAAAAAAAGTCTCCTGCCGAGAAGCCATGGACGCTGGGGCACGGTACGCAAAAAAAAAGAAAGCGGTAAAAAACTTTTCGCGAATGAACCGTGGACACTGCGACATAGCAGCCAAAAATACGGAAAAAGGCTCCAACTGAGAAGCCGTAGACTCTGCGGCATGGTACGCAGAAAAAGTGCCAAATAAATGTCTGCGAAATAACCGCGGACGCTGCGACATGGCAAGAAAGTACGAAAAAAAGTCTCCTGCCGAGAAGCCATGGACGCTGGGGCACGGTACGCAAAAAAAAAGCGGTAAAAAACTTTTCGCGAATGAACCGTGGACACTGCGACATAGCAGCCAAAAATACGGAAAAAGGCTCCAACTGAGAAGCCGTAGACTCTGCGGCATGGTACGCAGAAAAAGTGCCAAATAAATGTCTGCGAAATAACCGCGGACGCTACGACATGGCAAGAAAATACGAAAAAAAAGAAGTCTCCTGCCGAGAAGCCATGGACGCTGGGGCACGGTACGCAAAAAAAAAGAAAGCGGTAAAAAACTTTTCGCGAATGAACCGTGGACACTGCGACATAGCAGCCAAAAATACGGAAAAAGGCTCCAACTGAGAAGCCGTAGACTCTGCGGCATGGTACGCAGAAAAAGTGCCAAATAAATGTCTGCGAAATAACCGCGGACGCTGCGACATGGCGAGAAAATACGAAAAAAAAAGTCTCCTGCCGAGAAGCCGTGGACGCTGCGGCGCGTTACGCAGAGAAAAAGCATCAAAAGAATTTCTGTGAAAGAACCGCAGAGGTTGTGACATAGCAGCCAAAAAATACGAAAAAAAAGGCTCCTGCGTGAAGCCGTACACACTGTGGCACCATACGCAGAAAAAAAAGCTAAAATAGTATCTGCAAAGGAACCGTGGACGCTTCGACATAGCAGCCAAAAAGCGCAAAAAAAAAGAATGGGCAGATTCCACGTACAGTGGGAATCGATCATACGCAAAGCACGAATAAAAAAGGTTGATATGTCACTTTAAAATCAGCATAACGTTACGGGGTGGAGGTAAATGATGTAGTACATTACTTAAGTGTCATGATTATCATGTTTGGATGTGTCGTTTACTTTCGTCATGTATTCACGTCACATCATACCTAATTTACTTATGTGGAGCTAGCGAAACACCCGCGAGCACGCCATGAGCGTGGTACGTTGTCATTTTTTAAATAATACGCTTGTCAGCATTATCATATTTGCACCAGTCATATTTCGCCATCCATTAACGTCACGTATACCCAAATATGTTACATGTGGAGCTAGCAAAACGGCCGCGAGCGCATCACGAAGGGCCCAATATACTTCACTGTAGCGTTGACGTGCGCGCACGCTGGGCACAGCGACGCTACGTTAGCAAAATGCGAGCACTCTACAGTCTGACGCCAGGCGCGACCAGCGCGACCAGGGTCCATCGACACGGCCCGACGACAACCGGCGAGAAAACGACATGCTGCATTTCGCGCCGATGCGTTATTCAGACAATACTGCGTCTCCCTTTTTTCGTGACGGAGAGACACCGGACGCTTTAAAACGCGCATGCGTCAAAGAAACGCATCGCGGCACGTGCCTGCAAGTATATGGCATGAATGGCGCCTGGCGTGACAACGCTGGCGTGACACGACGAAATGAACGCCGGTGAGCACGTGCACCGCGTCACGTCGAAATGTATTGCCTTGAGTGTGGCATGCAGTCATGTTCTTACATGACACGCATCTCACGATTATCATGTTTTGACCAGTCACATACCTTCGTCATCCAGTGACGCCACGCACTATCAAATTTGGTACATGTGAAGCTAGCGAAACGGCTGCGAGCGCATCATGAGCGTAGCATGTAGTCTTGTTCGTTACATGACACGCCTCTCGTGTTTATCATGTTTGCACCAGTATGATACCTTCGTCATTCATTCAGGTATTGTTATACCAAATTTGGTATATGTGATGCTAACGAAACGGCTGGGAGCGCATCATGAGCGTGGCATGTAGTCATGTTACATGACAAGCATGTCATGATTTTCATGTTAAGGTATATCGCTTGCGTTCGCCATGCAATCACGCCATACCATACAATCTTTGCAACATGCCTTGTGAGCGAAACCCCCCAAGAACTACAGGACCATATGTAAATAATAACATTCATGACATACATATCATGATTTCCATGTCGTGACTAGTCAAATATGTTCTTCATACTGTCTTGTTATGCCATACCAAGTTTGGTATCGATACCATTATTGAAACGGCCAGGAGAACTAAAAGTCGTGGGCGGCTTTTAGTTCTCCTGTTTCCTATATCTCTAGTTCTCCTATCTATCTATCCATATTAGATAGATAAATAAATATATAAACAGACGAACAGACAGACAGACAGAGACAGACAGACAGAGACAGACAGACAGAGACAGACAGAGACAGACAGACAGAGACAGACAGACACAGACAGACACAGACAGACAGAGACAGACAGACAGAGACAGACAGACAGAGACAGACAAATAGAGACAGACAGACAGATAGAGACAGACAGACAGACAGACAGGCAGACAGACAGACAGACAGAGACAGACAGTGACAGACAGACAGAGACAGACAGACAGAGAAAGACAGACAGAGACAGACAGAGACGGAGAGAGACAGACAGACAGAGACAGACAGACAGAGACAGACAGACAGACAGACAGACAGACAGACAGACAGACAGACAGACAGACAGACAGATATAGATAGATAGATAGATAGATACGCTGAAAGTAGCCGAAGTTCACTAAGAAATGCCTCGAATTTAAAGTCTCCTGTCGAGAAGCCGCAGACCCTGCGGCAAAATACGCAGAAAGAAGCGCCAAAAGGGTTTCTGCGAAGGAACCGCGGACGCTCGGACATAGCCAAAAAATACGGAAAAGAGGCTGCTCCTGCTGAGAAGCCGTAGATGCTGCGGCATGGTACGCAAAAAAAAAGCACCAAAAGTTTCTTTGAAAGAACCGCGGATGCTGCGACATAGATGCACCCGACAGTGGACCAGAGGGCGAGACGAATATTTTTGGGCCACCTGAGCATTGTTGGTACCGACCGCTAGGGATATCAAGGAAATGAAACTCTTGCTGAGCACATTGAGACGCTGAAGTGTCAATGCCCTTTTTGGCGCGTTTTCAAAGGCTTCCTCGGCGCTTACAGCAAGGCTACGCATTCGAAGGCTCGGTTTTGCTGCGCCTGTTGGCAGAGCTGTGCGTTCTAGCGCTACCATCAGATCTCATAAACTACACTGTCGGGTGCCTATAGCATCCATAAAAGTACGGAAACAAAGGCTCCTGCCGAGAAGACGTAGACTCTGCGACACGGTACGCAGAAAAAAAAACGCCAATAGAGTTTCTGCAAGCGAACCACGGACGCTGCAACATAGGAGCCCAAAATTACAAAAAAGGCTCCTGTCGAGAAGCCGTAGACGCTGCGGCACTGTGCGCAGAAAAAGTGCCATAGAGTTCCTGTGAAGGAACCACGGACGCAGCAAAATAGCACCCGAAAAGCACGGAAAAGATTCCCGCCGAAAAGCCGTGAACGCTGTGACACGGTACGCGAAAAAAAACCCCACTAAAACAGCTTCTGTGGAGGAACCATGGATGCTATGACATAGCACCCGAAAAACACGAGAAAAGTCTCCTGCCGAGAAGCCGTGGGCGCTGTGGTACGGCATGCGGAAAAAAACACTCTAACAGTTCCTGTGGAGGAATCGTGGGCGCTGCGACAAAGCACCCGAAAAAAGCGGAAAAGGGCTTTGCTGAGAAGCCGTGGACGCTGTGGTGTGGTATGCGGAAAAAATTCCGCCATGTCCACGAAGTGAATGATGATGAGTGGGCGAAGCTCCGGAGGTAAACCTGGTAAACCATGAATCCTCTGTACATTTTGCCCACTCGATTTTATTACATCGCTCCCCCTAGCGTACGTCGCCGCACTAAATCGAACGATTGCCTTCAACCAATGACACGCGCCATATGTGACATCATTCCTATTTTATAAGATCTCGCGTCTTTCATCAAGTACAAGTACCGCTTTCTAGTTTATAACATCTTGCATCTTTTCATCATCAGCTACAAGTACCACCATCTAGTAAACACTACAAGAACTAAACGAGAGGTGGCTACATACAGGAGACGGTACCGCCATCTAGTGAACACTGCAAGAACTAAACTAGAGGTGGCTAGATACAGGAGACGGTACCGCCATCTAGTGAACACTGCAAGAACTAAACTAGAGGTGGCTACATACAGGCTACAGGGGACGCACAGCCCACGCCCTAAGGAGCTTCACCCATAAAAAAGCTAAACAAGTTCCTGCGGAGGAATCGCGGACGCTGGTACAGGGCACCCAAAAAACGAGGATAAAGGCTCCAACCGAGAAGCCGTAGACGCTGCGGCATAATACGCGGATAATTGCACTGAAAAATCCGTGGCAACTAACCGCGGACGCGTCGACATCGTTCACAAAAGGACTGGATGAAAAAAAAACGTATGTGCAGGAGCCACAGACCAGGTGGCATGCTACGAAGACCAACAGGCAAGGGACGTTTAAAAAGCATGGTTTATTGACCACACTGCCAGGTACAACCAAGGACCGGTTACACGAAATGGGTCACTTCGGGAGGACTTGCCGCTGCGATAAAGAATCTGCGTCCAGTCCAACATCTGGGAATGAAAATGAATTAAGAGAATTTGTTCATCATCGTATAGCTGGGTAATAAATTAAGTCAGAGTAATGCTAAATCAAACAGACAATGTCTATAGTACACAAGATGCCATGGACGCTGCATTGATGCATATTAGGTCCACGGAAAACATGAAGACATGTTTGCTTACAGAAAGTGCGGGAGCAAATGTTCAGGAAGGCAGAGGGAAGTTTATGTAGTTTTATGTCGATTACAAAAAAAACAGGATTGAAGTTTTTGCAAACGTACATTCGTTATAGTTTTCCGGCAGTGTAACAAGTGTAACAAGTAAGTAACAGTTTAGCGCAGGTTGTTTCTGGCGCTGTCCCCCGTTTCGCGTGTGGGTTGAGCTACGATGACCCCAGTGCATAGGTATGCACCTTTGAAGACGCGTTTCAATCAAGTTTTCAGATGTGTGCAAAAGAAGGCCAAGGGAGAAGCAATAGAGTACACAAAACAAGCACTTGTTTCCTCTTTTGCGTTTCCTACCGATTCAACATCAATTTCCTTCTAACATTGTAAAGCCCCCGGAGTACAGTAAATTCTCGTTAATTTTAGACTTTCATTGGGAAAAGCGGACAATTCAGAAGTGCTCACTGCTCCCGCATAGCTTATGCACTGTTTAGTGGCATCAAACTCCCCTTAATTCCGTCCCAGTTGGAGACGCGCCATAGACGCCACCGGGAGCAGCTGCGTTTCGCAAGCGCTCCGACCAAACTCCTGTTTCTGACTGTTTAAGTCATTCAATGCAACTTGAACAAATGTGAAGCTTTCTACGGAATCGACCGCATCATCTGAAGTGATTTCAAGTGAGTGCTTTGTAGTTCGCATCCACGAAGATCGACTTTTTGGCAGCGTTCGACTACCTCGGTGGGCCTACCGGCTAGGCCTACCAACATGGTCATCCACGAAACAGAGGGAGAGGAGCTTCCCTCCGCTGAAGCTCTCGACGATGATGAAGGCAGCAGGCGTCAAATGTATGCCAGGGCCAGAAAGCCCGCATCATCTCCGAAGAAATCGACGCCTGACATCAACACTTCGCAAGAAGAGTCACAGAAAGCTCTCCCATCGACTCCTCGCACTGCCCCCAGACTCCATCCACTTCCAGCGGACGACTACAAAAAAGTTCTGCGAATAAGTGGATGCCTCAGCTGTGCTGACACTCCACTTCCGAAGCTCATCCATTCCGTCCTAAAAGCGGCAGCGCTCACAAGATCCCTAAATGACCAATACCGCATCAACTCTGTAAGCAACATTCTGCTCATAAGCACAGCGGATTCGGCACGCAACGAAGCAAACCACCGTATCAAATCCATCAAGATGGACGAGCGCGGCTTAGAAGTGGTCCCCCACATTACCGATTCATCGAATACCTGCCGAGGGGTCATCCGTAATATTCCTATAGAACACACATCTGCAACCATCTTGTCAAGTCTGTTGGACTATGACAGACTAGGCCTTATTCTGACCGGACGTCGCATGGGTTCCACAACGTCCATCTTCGCCACCTTCAGAGGTAAGTGCGTGCCTTTCTACATAAGTTATCAGGGTGGCATTACCAGATGCGTACCCTATCGTCATATGACGTAAGCTTGCAATCTCTGCCGCAAACTTGGCCACAGACCAGACGTATGCCCAGGCACACTCAGCCTTTATGTCCAATGTGTGGCATTCCGAACCCACTCCTTAATTACGAATGTGAACCTAAGTGTGTGGTGTGCAACAGTGACCACCCCACCGGCTCGCCCCAGTGCCCACAGCTCTACAAGCCCAAACCAAAGCACCAAAGCACGCACCCTCAACTTTCCAGCAAGATGCAGCTCTCTTCCTCGACCCAAGCCCATCTTTCAAGAACGCTCCTAGAGGACGCTCACCCAGTATCACAAGACAGCAAAGCCGAAAAAGCCGCAGCCGCAGCCGAAGCCGCAACAAAGTGGGTCCGGTGGCGGCATGGCGAACTGCCGTTTCAAGCACGTCTGTTTCATCTTGCAGATTGCCGTTATCGCCGGCTGTCCGGATGTTCTGATGCATGGCCCTTCAAGCGACACACTGCGCAGGCTCCTACCACGATTCAGCGGCGATCGTACTGACGGCCATGTGCAATCTTCGACGGGGCGGAAATCTGCTGCTACTGATCGTGTGCAGGATTTTCCGCCTGTTGACGTGATTTCGATCAACCATCTGTACTGTTCACGGCATGGTACAGTGGCGGCGCTGGCAGCGAGGATGCCCAAGGATATAAGAGCGGCAATGTGGAACCATCACTTCAGTGGGTCCGGTGGCGGCATGGCGAACTGCCGTTTCAAGCACGTCTGTTTCATCTTGCAGATTGCCGTTATCGCCGGCTGTCCGGATGTTCTGATGCATGGCCCTTCAAGCGACACACTGCGCAGGCTCCTACCACGATTCAGCGGCGATCGTACTGACGGCCATGTGCAATCTTCGACGGGGCGGAAATCTGCTGCTACTGATCGTGTGCAGGATTTTCCGCCTGTTGACGTGATTTCGATCAACCATCTGTACTGTTCACGGCATGGTACAGTGGCGGCGCTGGCAGCGAGGATGCCCAAGGATATAAGAGCGGCAATGTGGAACCATCACTTCAGTGGGTCCGGTGGCGGCATGGCGAACTGCCGTTTCAAGCACGTCTGTTTCATCTTGCAGGTAACATACAATTACAAATGCTGCAGAAGTGATAACCGCTGTTTGCTGCTGCTACCGGACCCTCTGAACTTTACTGCCGTTGTGACACATCTGGTGCATTGCTTAAGAGTATCATTACTGTTACTTTGTGGCGACATAGAGACCAATCCCGGTCCCAAAGTTGATGAAATGTTGTCGCAACTACTGTCTGGACAAGCCCGTATCAGCCAGGAATTAGCTAGCCTATCTGAAACAGTTGCATCGTTTGAAAATCGTCTAATGAATGTTGAGGCAATGGCGGCGTCTGTGTCAAACATCATACCACGTGTAAGTGAACTGGAGCAGACCGTTGGTACGCTTCAAAAACTAGTTGGTAAGCTTGACCGTCAGAACGATGAGCTAGAAAACAGACTCCGTAAAAACAACCTGATAATTCATGGTTTGCATGAGACACCATCCGAGACGACTAACCATTTGCTTGAGTCTGTATTGGATCTGCTATCAGTTAAACTCGGTGTAAATTGTGACGACATAGAGCGTTGCCACAGGCTTGGAGCAGTAAGAAGAGATAAACCTCGGCCGGTAATCATTAAACTGATGGACTTCAGGTCAAAGATTGCCATCATGAGCAACGCCCGAAAACTTAAAGGAACTAAAGTTTATATAAATGAGGACTACTCTGCTCGGGTTCGACTGGCACGTAAAATGCTGTGGCAGAATTCGCAAAATATGCGCAAGAATGCTAGGAAAGTGAAGCTTAAACACGACACCCTCACAATTGACGGTGTTCGTTACACGTGGGACACTGATAAAAAAGCCATTATCAAGGTTTCTACGCACTCGCTTTCGGCGGGGTCCGACTCTGCGAAATCGGCTTCTGCGCAAGCGCTTGGTATAAACTCAGCTTCATCCGCTTCTGTTTTCGCGAAGGCTGATTGACGTTGTGATCGGAATATAATTGTCCTCAACTTAAATGCGAGGAGTATACTAAACAAAATTGAAGCTCTAACTGTTTAGTGGAATGCCACAGCCCATCAATTGTCTGCCTTACTGAGACCTGGCTAAATGATACTGTTATTGACAGCGAAATTTCGCCTGCTGGTTATGCGCTTCTTCGGAAAGACAGGCGTGCCGGACGTGGAGGCGGTGTGGCAGTTTTAATTAAATCTAATCTTGAATTTTCTTTATTACCTGACCTTCCGGGTACAGAAACCATTTGGTGCAAAATATACATTAAAGGTATCGTAATAGTTATTGGTGTCCTCTACCGTCCTCCTAACTCCGATGATATTGTCCCTGCTATTAATGATTACCTTGTCAGTAACAAGTTGTACGATTGTAGGTTACTTTTGGCTGGAGATTTCAATCTCCCGCACGTTAACTGGAACTTACTTATCCCAACAGGGCGTGACAGGACACTTTGCGCTTCCCTGATCGATCTGGCGGTTTCTTTTGGGTTAACTCAAGTTGTAGATACCGAAACACGCAAGGACGCAATATTGGACCTTGTATTTGTAAACCAGCAACTCTTATCGCACGGTGTAAAATGCGAAGTCATCGATGGGTTATCTGACCATAAAGCTGTCGAAGTTGCCTTGAACTTAGTGTGTCCACCTCAAAGACCTGAGATAAAAACTGTTTTGAACTTTTCTAACGCTGATGATACTTCCGTATTGGACACTTTAGCTTCATCTTATGATGAATTTGTATATTGCAGTGAATTTTGCAATGTAGATACGCTGCTCCTTAAGTTTTGTGACATTGTGCGTGAATGCCAATCAAAGTACGTGCCTCAAAAGTATATTAAACGGAACCCAAGACACCCATGGTATAATAGAGAAATCATTCAACTCACTCGTCGCGTAAAGCGTTTACGTAAGAATCGTCATTCCAGGTGTAACGACAATGTTTCTTCATTTAATACATTGAAAAGTAAATTAGGCACTAAAATGAAAGAGGCTAAAAACTACTACTTCAGCAATACTTTGGCTAGATTTATGAAAAAAAATCCATCCAGGTTCTGGAGATCGATTAGTCCTGTATCGTCTATACCTTCATCATTTATTGTTAATGACCAATCCTGCTCAAATCCCGAAGCTATAGCAAATGCCTTTAATAATTATTTCAAATCTGTTTTTTCCACTGATAACGGCATCAAGCCTTCGTTTTCTGCATGCAGCAATCTGTCTGCTCTTCCTGATCTTGAAGTAAGCTCCTCTGGAGTACATAACCTTATATTAAATCTTGATGTAACGAAAAGCTCTGGCCCAGACGGTATTCACAATGTCTTTCTAAAAAGATATTCAGAGTGGTGTGCTAATTATCTTACTGTAATATTTAAAAAATCATTAATCTCTGCAACAGTTCCCCAGCTGTGGAAATTAGCAAACGTCGTGCCTGTATTTAAGTCTGGAAACAAGCAATTAATACCAAATTACAGGCCAATATCTTTACTTTCTACCAGCTCTAAACTTTTGGAGCATATCATTCATAAATATATTGTAGAATACCTAAATGCACACAATATACTTTCCCGATCACAGCACGGTTTTCGTGCTTGCTATTCTACTGTTACACAGTTGCTTGAATTTACGCACGACGTCGCTTCTTCTCTTAACGACCGAGGACAGATTGACGCCATATTTATTGATTATTCAAAGGCCTTTGACTTGGTTTGCCATGCTAAACTTTTAGTTAAACTTCGCACATTTTTTGGTGACAATAAGCTAGTTGACTGGATAGCAGATTACTTGCGGTCACGCACACAATTTGTTACGTTTAACCATGTGAAATCGTCTGAAGTACAAATCACTTCAGGGGTGCCCCAAGGTTCGGTGCTTGGGCCGCTCTTGTTTATTATCTACATAAATGACGTAGCAGAAATTATCGGTGACACACAAATTAAACTAAGAATGTATGCAGATGACTGCGTTATCTATAACACCATCTCTAGTGTTGAAGATCAGGAAGCCCTGAACAGTGTTTTTTCATTGTTTTGTAATTGGAGTGAAAACTGGCAAATGTCAATTAATTTCAAAAAAACTGTAGCCATGACCTTTTCAAATAAGAAACAGCCTCTTAGTTTTGCATACACTAATAATGGTGTCAGTCTAGCTCGTGTCACGGAGTTTAAATACCTAGGTGTAACTCTGACAACAAACTTAAAATGGCGCACGCACGTCGAAACAATCTGCAACAAGGCTCTTCGAAAACTTTGGTATCTCCGACGCACTTTAAACAACTCGACAAAAGAATGCAAATTGACAGCGTACAAGACCTTGGTCAGGCCCATACTTGAATATGCGTCGGTTGTTTGGTCGCCTCACCATAAACATGACATAGCTATGTTAGAATCTGTTCAGAAGAAAGCAATAAGGTTTATTTTTCGTCGCTATGACCAGCGGTTCTCGCCTACTTCGCATGCGCATGTTTTATCACTGCAGTCTCTAGAACATCGGCGCACTTGCGATCGTATCATCCTCCTGCATAAGACTGTTCACACAGGCTTGGGTGTTCTAGCGCCCATTTCTTTTGTTGCAGCTTCTGCGCGCCGTACCCGACGATTTGATCCCTTAAACATTACGCCCTTTAGAGCTAGTCTCGACTGCTTTAAGTTTTCCTTTTTTCCGTGGACCGTGGATCTATGGAATGAGCTTGATGGGTCTCTGCGCAGACTCGATGCTCTGCAATTCGAAAAAGAGTTGCGTAGTCATGTATTCTGATAATTTGTATTACTGTTTGAACATTTGTATTCCACTCCTGCAATGTCTCAAAAACTGAGACAGCAGTATTTGTAAATAAAAAAAAATAAAAAGCCTTCATGGAGACCCCAGCTCTCGGACTGGCCCTGGACACGAGCTGAGCTGGGCTGATGTAGCCTCCCCTGAAAGCTCCATTCAAAAGCAGCTCAAACTATTGCAGGATAAGATTGCTAAATTAAGGGCAGAAAATGCAAAACTACGCCTAGAGCTTCAGTCCTTCAAACAGCCATCTACTTCCCCTCACCTCCCCGCCTCATCTTTCACCCCTACGCCTATCTCACCAGCACCAGCTCCTCTCTCAACCACCCCTATAGCTAGGCACACCGCTCAATTACCTGCGCAAAAACGAAAAGCTTCGACTCCCACATTGCCATTCGATGAGCGAGTAGACCAAGTCGAAGCGAAACTAGAGAAGGTTGACAAAGAGAAAGAAAAATTAACCAAACTTGAGGAAAAACTAGACAATTTTATTACCTTCTCCTCAGCTTCCTTGCAGAAGCTACATGAAGCCGTGGCCTCGATACAACAAGCCATATTACCAATGCAACAAACCCTAGATAGAGTCCGCAGTGAATCGACACGGTCCACGCTAACCACCCAGAGCTTGCCCAACCTAAGCCAAATCAACTTAGCGAAAATGGCTCCTCGTAACCGCACTGAACTTTGTGTATGGCAATGGAACTGCAGGGGGTTTCGCCGAAAAAAAGCAAAACTCCTGCAGTACATCAAATCAGAAACTACTCCTCCCCAAATCATTGCGTTACAAGAAACAAATGGTGTAGTGCAGCTGCCAGGTTACAGAACGCATCAAAACCCGGCTCATGCCAAACCAAACACTGCTGTCTTAACTCAGAAGCACCTTACAGTAACCTATGCAAAATTTGCTGACATCGACATTGAGCACGACTTTCTCCAAATACTACCTGATAAACTTAACTCGCCATTCTTATACATTCTTAACGTATATAGTAGACCACAAGAGCAAAGGCACCGCTTCGATTCCCTATTTGCCCGAGCTACATCCTCGGCAGGCAAACACACCCTCCTCATAGTGTGGGATTTAAATGCCTCCCACCCAGCGTGGGGTTACACCACATCTACACCGAAAGGTAGAGCCCTCTCGTCCCATATTCAGGCACATCGTTTTACGCTGCACAACGACCCGGAGGAGCCTACTCGTTTGGGGAACAGTGTGAACAAAGATACATCTCCCGATCTTACCCTCACTCGCAATGCCCCCACAATGGTTTGGACTAACACCCAAACTAATCTTGGTAGTGATCATTACATTATTAGCATTACTTTACAACTAAAACACAGACCCGTTGCGCCTAAACTACTGATGCTCACAGAATGGGACAAATTTAGAGAGACCCGCAACAGCACCGCTCCCTCACGTATTGCAGACCTTACCGAGTGGACTCAACAGCTTCAAAAAGATGTTGAAATTCACACGAAAACTCTACCCCTCAACACCCCGATAACTACTCTCGACTCCAAGCTTCTCCATATGCGGGAAGCAAAACAGTCACTTCTGCGACGGTGGAAACACCAGCGCCACAACAGGAAACTCCGCATTAGTATAGCGAAGCTAGACCAACAAATCGAGCGATACACGACTCAATTGGCGGCACAACAATGGGGTCAGCTTTGTGAAAGAATGCATGACCACCTCAGTAATAAACGAACGTGGCAACCTCTTAGACATCTGCTAGACCCCAGCACTTCTAGCGCACGACTCTCACGCTATCACTAAACTGTTACACGAGCACAGTGACCATTTAGGACAGCTGTTCGATAACCTCCGCACGTTGCATTTACCTCAATTACGTAAGGATTCTATACCATCTTAAACAGGGAAACCTACTGAGTCATTAGATGCACCGATAACGGAAGCGGAAGCTAGGCACGCCCTTGCAACACTACGTACCTCGTCGGCTTCATGCCCAGACCGCGTTAACAACAAATTACTTAAAATCTTGACCCTATTTCTATTAAAGCTTTGACTGAGTACTTTAACGACTGTTTTGACACAGGCACCCTTCCACCGTCGCGGAAAGATGCCACAGTAATCATCATCATCATCAGCCTAACTACGTCCACTGCAGGACTAAGGCCTCTCCCATGTCCCGCCAGTTAACCCGGTCCTGTGCTTTCTGCTGCCAATTTAAACCCGCAAACTTCTTAATCTCATCTGCCCACCTAACCTTCTGTCTCCCCCTTACCCGATTTCCTTCTCTGGGAATCTAGTTAGTTACCCTTAACGACCAGCGGTTATCCTGTCTACGCGCTACATGCCCAGCCCATGTCCATTTCTTCTTGTTGATTTCAGCTATGATATCCTTAACCCCCGTTTGTTCCCTAATCCACTCTGCTCTCTTCTTGTCTCTTAAGGTTACACCTACTATTTTTCTTTCCATTGCTCGCTGCGTCGTCCTCAATTAAAGCTGAACTCTCTTTGTAAGTCTCCAGGTTTTTGCTCCGTAGCTAAGTACCGGCAATATACAGCTGCTATATACCTTTCTCTTGAGGGATAGTGGCAATCTACCTGTCATAATTTGAGAGTGCTTGCCAAATGTGCTCCACCCCATTCTTATTCTTCTAGTTACTTCAATCTCGTAGTTCGGCTCCGCGGTTATTACCGGCCCTAAGTAGACGTAGTCTTTTACAACTTGAAGTGCACTATTACCTATCTCGAAGCGCTGCTCTTTTCCGAGGTTGTTGTACATTACTTTCGTTTTTTGCAGATTCATTTTAAGACCTACCTTTCTGCTCTCCTTGTTTAACTCTGTAATCATTAGTTGCGATTCGTCCCCTGAGTTACTCAGCAATGCAATGTCATCGGCGAAGCGCAGGTTACTAAGGTACTCTTCATTAACTATTATCCCTAACTGTTCCCATTCTAGGCTTCTAAAAACCTCCTGTAAGCACGCGGTAAATAGCATTGGGGAGATTGTGTCCCCCTGCCTTACACCCTTCTTGATTGGTATTCTGTTGCTTTCTTTATGAAGCACTATGGTAGCAGTTGATCCCCTGTAGATTTCTTCCAGAATGTTTATATATACTTCATCGACGCCCTGATTGCGCAGTGTCTGCATGACTTCTGATATTTCTACTGAATCAAACGCCTTCTCGTAATCTATGAAGGCTATGTATAGTGGTTCGTTATATTCTGAGCATTTCTCTTTTACCTGATTGATAATATGAATGTGGTCAATTGTTGAGTAGTCTGTTCGAATTCCTGTTTGTTCCTTTGGTTGATTGAATTCTAATGTTTTCTTTACTCTTAGCAATTACTTTTGTAAATAGCTTGTATACTACAGAGAGCAAGCTAATCGGCCTGTAATTCTTCAAGTCCTTGTCATCTCCTTTCTCATGTATTAAGATGATGTTAGCGTTCTTCCAAGACTCTGGTACTCTTGCCGTCAGGAGACACCTCGTAAACAGGGTGGCTAGTTTTTATAACACAATCTCTCCTCCATCTTTCAGCAGATCTGATGTTACCTGATTCTCACCAGCAGCTCTTCCTCTTTGCATGCTCTCCAAAGCTTTTCTGACTTCTATCATTACTGGTGGGGTGTCATCTGGGTTACTACTAGTTCTTATAGTATTAAAGTCGTGGTTGTCCCGGATACTGTACAGATCTCTGTAAAACTCCTCCGCTATTTTAACTATCCTATCCATATTGGTAGTTATTTTGCCTTCTTTGTCCCTTAGTGCATACATCCGATTTTTGCCTATCCCAAGTTTTCTCTTCACTGCTTTTACGCTTCCTTCGTTTTTCAGAGCGTGTTCAATTCTCTCCATGTTATACCTTCTTTCGTCGGATAGCTTACGCCTATTAATCAACTTCGAAAGCTCTGCCAGTTCTATTTTGTCTGTTGTACTTGAGACTTTCATGATTTGACGCTTCCTAATGAGATTCTTCGTTTCCTGGAAAAGTTTGCCTGTGTCCAGTCTAACTACCCTTCCTTTAACTTCCACTGCACACTCCGTAATAATACTCGTCAGAGTATCATTCATTGTATCTATGCTAAGGTTGGTTTCCTCAGAGCCATACCAGTCAGAGCCAGAGTCATATTTATACCTAAACCGAACAAAGCTCTCTTGGTAGAAAATCTGAGGCCCATTTTCTTAACATCGTGTCTCGGAAAGACTATGGAGCATGGTGTGCTTGCACGCCTCCAGAGACACGTGGAATATAATGGACTACTGCCTCCAGAAATGAATGGTTTTAGGGCCCCACTTTCAGCACAAGATGCGATGCTTCGCCTTCAACACGACATCATAACTCCTAACCAGAGCGAGGATACTCGGGCAATCCTTGGTCTAGACATACATGGAGCATTCAATAACGTAGCCCACTCAGCTATATATGCTGGCCTCAACTGCATTTCTTGTGGCGCTAAAATGTACGCTTACATCAAAAGCTTCTTCACAGACCACACAGCTATATTAACATTAGGACCAGAACATTCCTCACCCTATACACTAGGCAGCTTCGGAACACCTTAAGGGTCAGTGCTCTCTTCAATCCTTTTTAACCTGGCTATGCTACCAATACCCAACGCTCTTCAACGTATCCCTGACTTGAACTTCTCCATCTATGCCGATGATATCACCTTATGGGTGAAAGGAGGCTCAGATGAACACATTCAAGACACCCTACAAACAGCTGTAGATATAATAACAGCACTAACATCTCAGATGAATCTCTATTGTACCGCGAGTAAATCAGAGTTACTCCTTCTACCAGCTCATCGTCGGAACAAACACGTTCCAATGATCGAAGTTCACATAAATGGGTGCCTCATTTCTAGAGCATCACGCATTCGTGTGCTAGGTTTATCCAAAACAACCGACTTATTACGCACACACTCGAAGCTTTACGCAATACCGTTGAAAACACTCTAAGAATGATAGGAAGAATCTCAGGGAAAAATGGAGGGCTCCGAGAGTCAGAGCTACATCGTATAATACAAGCTTTTGTGATTAGTAAAATCACATACCCTCCCTTACCTTCACCTTAAATTAGCAGAGGAGGAATCGGTCAACACCCTCCTCCGCAGAGTTTACAAATACGCGCTAGGCATTCCAATCAATACCTCTTACGCGCTACTCCTCCAGACAGGAGTAATAAATATCCTATGTGAAATCCGTGAAGCCCATTTAACAGCTCAATACGCAAGGCTTGCGCCCACTATCGCAGGTCGCCACATTTTATCGCCTACCCGAATTAACTCCACCTCACTCACCTATGCTAAATACAACTTTCCCCAAAACATACACACACAATTACTCATACCGCCCCGTCCTGAAAACATGCATCCAACATATCACACTAAGCGTAGAATCCGAAGAGCAAAAGCTCTTCAGAAAAAATTGCATGGAGCCAATGACGTGCTTTATGTCGATGCGGCAGAATACCCATCCTCCTCATACTATGCCCTCTCTGCTGTCGACTATAACGGCAAGGCACTCACAACGGCATCCGTCACGGTCAACTCTTCGGAGGAGGCAGAGGAGGCAGCCATCGCTTGAGGTCTATCCATCCCCAATATCACTATGATTGTAAGTGACTCCAAAACTGCCATACGCAACTTCAGCGCAGGTCGCATCTCATCAACTGCCCTTTCAATTCTTAAGAATGTGCAATGAGGCGGCTCATACCTGTGCTCGAGGAATGACCGGCCGAGCGCAGGCTTCTGATGGCGTCTTAGACCACGTGGCCTTTTTCAGCGCGAGAGATCGTCTTTTGACCTTCCACGATATAACAAATCACTACCGCCTACAGCGCACTATATACCCCCCTTACATCATGGAGCTTCGCGTTACCATAAAATACTATGGCGCCAGTTACAGAGGCGTATTGTTCCTACCCCATTTTTTCGCCATCTTATACACCCTGCTATATACCCCTCCCCTTTGTGCACTTTCTGTCAACAAAGAGCTAACGTAGACCATATCATGGGGGGGGGGGGGGGTGTACTCGAAACCCACCACCCGATTCTCTACACATTAATAGTAAGGAGAAGTGGGAGGCTGCTATGTGCAGCTCGGTGCCCGAGGTTCAGGACCAGATCTTGGATTGGGCCAAGAGGGTAGCGGAGACCTACGCTGGGTAGGCTCCTCTGACACTCCACCACCACACCTTTCCCTCTTGGGATAAATAAAGTTTTTCTCCTCCTCCTCCGTCCCAGTTGGCCAAAACGCGGTTCATTCCGGTGGTCCACGGAGCACGCCGAGTGCGAAGCAGCTAAAATATCCGATGCAAAGAAACGAAAATAGCATTCGCGGACAGCCAGAAAGACTGTGTGCGGCCGGAAAGGCGTAGTCGACATCCACGATCTCGTCTTGTTTCGTAATAAGGTATGAGTTTGTGGCACGTTTCGCAATAGAACACGATGATTAACGTCGTGAAGGACGTTACAAGTGACGAAAGTTCGACTTTCATGCAGCTTTGATGCAAGATATTTTCGGGATTTCCGTATCTATGAAAGGTGACGAAAGCCCGTCGATGTGATTGACATTTGTGTATTGCTTTCGCGATACGCGACTTTTCACTTAAAGAAGAAGTGATCTTTCAGTTATGTCCTCAGATAGTGTACCCATTTCACCTCGTTTCATTTTCAGATGAAACTGAGTTGCAAACAGGTGAAACACACGTCCATATATATATATATATATATATATATATATATATATATATATATATATATATATATATAGGCAGGCATGGTGGTTGAGTGGCCGTAGCGTTGCATATAGTCTAGTAGATCCTCCGTGAGCGGTCACAACGTGGTTTATTTCGACGTTTCGGCCTAGAGTCTGGCCTTCATCAGGAATAAAGATACAGTTTGTCGGTAGCACGAAAAAATTCTAGACTAGGGTCGTGCCTCTGTACATCTAGACTATATATATATATATATATATATATATATATATATATATATATATATATATATATATATATAAATGTGTGCGTGCGTTTTTCTGCGTTCTCCAGGTCTTCATCACCAAAAGGGTTGGCCACATGCTCGCGCATATTCTATCCAGATAGAACAATGCTTACCTTATAAGGCTTTCAGAGGCATTGAACAAAGAAGAAGCCCGTGGTTCTGAAAGCAGAAATGAGATAATTGTTAGAGATTGAAAATGAACGAGTGAAAGCGTGAACTCACCATGGCTGTCGCTGGTGACGTGGGCGCGGTCTACAAATCCGTAAAGGCAGGCAGTGGGCCAAGAAAGGCGTGAGATGGCAACTAAACTTCTGCATGGAGCACGTCGAATTTCACTCAAGCCCGAGCAGCAACAATAAACGCGGCCGTGAACGCGTACCGTGATCACCGTATCTTTTGTAAACAAATAGAGACGCTTCAATTTCATTGCACAGGTCAATATTGTATATATTAAGCGGGTAACCAGTCCAAGTCTCGATAGGTTGCCGCGGCCGCTCTTCAAAGACGCTGTTGGTACCCGAGAACTTCGAGTAAGGCCGGATTAGTAGCAAATGGGGTGGAACAGCCCACATCACAATTATAAAACAACATAGGCCTACGATAACAATGTCCAATCATGCAAGCTTACCTGCACTTGCACTACAAGCACTAAGCTGATCGACAATAATAAACTTTGTCCCGATGAAGAGAATCGGCAGTTCCAGGATGAATACTTGGCGTAGAGCCCCTGCGCCACTTGCACGGGTGTTTATTAACACGGATAGCCAAAGCGGTGCGTTTGGACTTTGTGTTAGTTTAACGTTTTTACAGCCAGTGTAGGTGGTGCCACTCCTAATAAAATATTTTATAACAGGGTTGTCAGTACTCGCAAGGTTAGATGTGGTGCTCAGTAGGAGCATTGAGGTGTCACGAATCAAAACCACCATATGATGACGAGGCAAGCTGTAGCGAGGGAACTCGATTTGTATTGACATACGTGGTTTCTTGAAAGTGCATCTATATCGAAATACTACACAGGTGTTTCTGTGTTTCGACCCCATTGGGCTTCTGCTGCGCTGGACTGTGGTGAGACATGCCGAGGAAGTCAATCTTCTTGTCCCAATGCGTCCTGTCCAGCTGTTTGTCACCGCAGAGGATCGATATACGTGAGCCATTCGGTGCCGTTCCTGCGGCGTGTCAATCCAGTCGGTCATTCAACATTCTTGCTTTGTAATTACGTAATCGTTCATTCTGTGACATTATACCTGCTACTCTTGATATACAATCCCCATTTCGCCTTCTATTACGAAGAGCGCAGCTCTAAAAGCGACAACTTGGTGCCAATGACAGAAATAGACGCCCCACATCTAAGCAAGTTTCTTGCCTCAATCAGAGAAATACGTCAAAACCGGTGGCTTTGGCTCCTACGCCATCAGGGCTGCAGAAGGTTCGATTGAAGAGCGGCATTGGCGAGGCTGGAAGCCACAGCCACAACTATATCTACGCTCTCATTCACTCAGACAAATCTAGATCAATAAGTAATGCCTTGCGAGCCGTTCAACTGCGTCAGTGACCTATGAATCGCTCCTTTGGTGCAGCCATATATATGCAAACATATATGATAGCGTTTGAGGCCGGACGGACCTTGACCACCATAGCCCCATTCTCTTTAGGCAAAATGAAGTTGACTTGAAAAGCTTGAAACTATGTGACTGCTAAACAGCATCATAGATCAGCACCGACATGTTAATATCCACTCTTTCCCGGTTAATAGGCGTCATTTTAACCATGCGCCGCGTGCAAATTACTTGGCCGTCATATTTGTGCTGCGCTATAAGCTGGGCAAGGTATGACGCACACGGACCAAACACAGTCGGGAACGACGGATTTTCTTCCTGCGCTCGTACCCCAATCCACAATGAAACGCTCATTGCGTAGTCTCGTCGGCACTTCATGAGCTGCTTCGATCTACGGGGCTCTGTCTTACACTTGCTTGAAAATTCTTGCTTGCATGTGCGCGCCCTTCCAAGTCGAGTTTCAGCCTTTACTCGTGTGAGCTGATGCGTTTTCGCCGTTAAAAATGGCCCACAAAAGTGATGGCATTGCAGACTAAACGCTTACATTTGCACTGCGAGATTCATAGGAACACCTGTTCCTTGCATCGTCAGCATCGATCTACAACTCAGCCGCTTCTACCGTCCAGCCCACAAACCGCAACAAAAGCCGAGCTGCATGACAAGCCAATAACTTAATAAATGTCATCACTATTGAATTGTCTAGAGTTGTGGTGACTGTTCCTGCAATGGTAAGCACTGCTCGTATCAATTGTTCGAGCCTCTGTACAATTCTTTCTTGTCCCACTGCCGTTCCTGGACATACTTTCACTCTTTGTCTCGATACCTTCGTATTGCACAAGGTTATGGGGCTGTGGCGCTTATGGAACCCTTCTGTATATTTACGCAGCGTAATTGCAGCGTACATTGATGCAGCGTAATTGATGGTGTCGAGCTGCTCAGATATAGTCTGGTTGCTTATCACTCTGAATGTGCCAATGTAAAAACACTTCATGCTAGTAAATTCCCTTCTAACAAAAACACCACACTTCGTATTCGTGTCAGTGACAAGCATATAGTCTTTATACTCCACCTCACGCTCTTATCACGAGCGGCTGCACAAACTGAACGCGGTTGCCCATCTTATTTCACCATTTCTACTTGTAATCTGAAGCGCGCATGTCGTCACCATGGCCACGCACGATAATCTCGTTTTATGATCCTATCACCACAAACCTGAAGAATTCTTGACACCTGAAAATACGACCCAACCAAAATAATTCTTTACCAGCAAAGGCGAAACCGGCCAAGCAATTTTCTTTCGATCTTGCAATGGAAGGGCGTGGGCGCAGTACGTCGACTTGCCGTCCCATTTTACGACAATCTCGTTGTTTGGCCGACAATGACCCTTGGCGTGAGCAGCGGAAACGCTCCTTGGCCTTCCCAGTGACGCTCCCAAGACAACGCTGCGTGAGCACCGTCAACCATCTTCTGTGAGCTAAGCCAAAACCTGTTTATTGCGGTCATGGCATGTGATCCCCAAATTCCATCGTCGCTGTTACACCCACCACCACACACCTGCTCGTGAATTTCTTGGAGACAGACAATAAAACTTGGTGTTGTACGCCTTCTGTTATCCAAGCGCTTTCTCGCTGGCGGTCGGTATACACAAATATTGTGGTACACCATGATCGCAACAACGGCACCACTGAGCGGTTTTACTTGGACTTCGTATTGCCACGTGTAAATCACTTTTCTTTTCACCGCAAGAAGTTTCATGTCTGAAACGGAGTTGGACCTTCTATCGTTCGGAACATGCCGTGCCTTAGTGCATCCAACCATTTCAAAATGGCTTGGTTGGTTCTTAACTCCTTGCATTTCTGATGAGACACGTGTAGTTTCGCCCCAATCACATGCGAGTACCCAACTTTGTACTGAAATATGGCGCGTGTAAGTAAAGTGACGAGTCGGAATATATTTCGGTAACCGACGAGTCCACTCGCCACTCTTTGCAGTGCGTGTCCTACTTTCATCGCTGCGCAGAAGTTCAACCACTAAGAGGTGCTATCTTCCGGCCGTATTCCAAATTATAAATATCACCATGATATCACTATTGGTGCACGCTGATGTGAGGGCAGACGAAGGCGGGCACGCTGTGACGGCCGTCACAGAATGTGCCAGGTTACACTTCGCACAGAGCGACACATTCAACGTGAGGCTTGGAATACAGTACTTTTCTTGCTCGCTGACCTCTTCTACGCAACTAATTCTCATTACACTTTCCATGCTGCGCGCTATCAGGTAAAATATGAAAAAAAAATAACATGCTCATTATTTTGTTTGATACTGTAGCCTACAAGCCATTTTCGAAGGCCACACCCATCTGTCACATACGACTCATTATCCTTTTGTACCTACAAATTGCGAATGCTTGCGATAACACAAGAAGGCCGCCGGCACTAGGCATGCTATCGGCAACGCTCGCAAATGTTTCTGCGATGCTGTAATGACAGGGTAGCTTGGCAAACAATCTTCTTTACCGTTGATGAACTGAAGCCGTCATCTTGATAGCCAGGGCTGGCACTTCGAAATCTTAATCACTGATCCGGTGAACGTGTATCATTTTCCAGAGCCCTGAGTCAATGGTGATAACATGTATCCGCTGACGCCCTCATGACCTCTGTCGCTGTGGATGCGACAACTTTCATATCTATAGAAACAGTAATACGGCGAGTCTTTTCGCCCTGACAGATTGACTCAGCATGTACTTATTTCACAGCACAAAGCATTAGCTATTTTCCTCCTCAGGACGTTGTTTTCCAGACTCGAGCCAACGCATCACACGTCACCAGTGACGACGGCTCACAAAAATCATTTGTCAGTTAATCCCTCGCAAGTTTTTTTAAATGCGTGGCTGTCGTGATACGCAACAAAGTACCGCTGCCAACATCCTTAAGTCAATGTTAGTGCTAAAGCTAGTACAAAGAGCGCTCGTCCAAGTTACCAATCGTCGTATCCGTGTTAGTAAATCCCCTAACACAAAGAAGAAACAAGAGAAGCACAAAATTAGTACACTTGGGTCGGCAAACAGCTCACTATAAACGTGCCCCGTTAGTACCAGACAAGCCTTACCTCGTCCGCGGCGGTCGAGTTCCAGACACTTATGTGGCTGCTGCGCAGCGGTGGCGGTACTGGCCTGCGGTAGCGGCCGCGCTCTTATCAGCAACGACTGATAAGTCACCCAAGCATCGCCAGAATTGCCGCGTATTGCCGAGCATATCATGCTGTCGGGTGCTCGGCGAGGAGGTGGCACCGTAGCGCATGCGCATAAGGGCGCGAACAGAACACTATGGCTGTGAGCTCTGGCGTGGTCAGAAACCGCCATGAGACGTCGTTCAGTTGCCGCGGTGACAAATCGCTTAAAATATCGACGGCTCACGCTGGTTACGCCTAGATGTAAGGTTGCAGACCATTCACTTTGAACAGGATTAGGGAAATGCTTGCGGCCCGGATGGGTAAGAGAGAAGAAGACTGTGTGAGCTTGGCTGACATTCTGACCCACCAAAAAAAAGAAAGAAGAGAGGAAAAAACGGAAAAAGGGGCGAGATTATCGTCACCTGCATTTGTCTGGTTTCTTTAGGACAATATAAATATGTGCATAATAGTTAACGCTCGTGATTATGATGATTGGAAAAGGCAAGGGTCATAGAGAAGCGCGCGCGCGTGTGTGTCTTTTGAAAGCCTTGCGTGCACGGGCCATTCAAACAAGTTAGATATATATGTGGGGTTCAACGTACCAAAACCACCATATGATTATGAGAGACGCCATAGTGGAAGGCTCCGGAAATTTCAACCCACTGGGGTTCTTTAACGTGCACGGGCCATTCAAACAAGATAAGCCAACTGAACATGAAAATGAACATATATGCAGCTAAGCAGGTGGCTTGCCACGTGTGATATACAAGCGCCTCCTGTATTTTGAGAATGATAGCCATATGCATCTGATCCAGCCGTTCATTGCCATCTCTTTTAGCCTTTCCTGTTCTCCCCATTACCGAGCCTTTGCGAGCGCTTTGCGGCCACGGGGAAGAGAGCCCCTCATGCAGTGCCTCACGACGGGAATAATATAAAGTAATTGTTGTTCAGTTGTGTACATATCCGGGGGGGGGGGGCGTCTTGCATTCTTTCTCATCACAATGTTGGTGGTCACGCTGGCTCTGTAAGCGATACGATGTTTCGAGCTAGCGTGTCGCCGTTCGCGGTGCTATGCTTGCAACGAATGGGAACACGTCACGGGGACCCTGCTGCAAAACTATAGTCGGTGACAACCTGAGAATAAATTTAGACTCCCCCCTACGACGCCGCATTGCTTCTATTTTCCATGCATCTACGCTACAAAGGTAGTAGTTCCAAAAAAGGGCAATAATTTTATAGCATACAAATGAACTGTGGTATACTTTACTTTTTATGCTCTGCTTCTCACCGACTGTAGCGCTGTGAGGTGGCGCCACAAAAAGGAATGCAAAGAAGGAAGCTGACAGACGCATGGCGAGCTGCCGTGCGTATGATATTGGAGTGGGAAACACGTACTTACATCACATTTCCGGCGGAAACTGCTCGGAAGCACGTGTGATGCACGCAGCCGTGCCACTCATGTAGCGTCGCACCCCTACCACTCTCTGAACTACGGCGCACCGACGGCTCCCGTTGAAGAGCGCGCGTTTGGACTGGTATTGAATGAAGTAGAGGAGGCTGTGGAAATGCAAATCCATGTCTCAGCAGTAACCCACTGGACGGTGAGAAGTCGCACTGCTAAGCTCGAAGGCACGGATTTAATACTCGTCATCTACTGAGCTCAGCGCGCATGTTCGCACGATTCTTTCCTCGTGCACGCTGCATTTTCTACACAAGAACATTTGTGCTTCGTTTGTTAATAATAATAATGGTTGGGGTTTAACGTTTTAAAACCTCGATATGATTGAGAGATGCCGTTATGGGGAATGGCTTCGGAAATTTCGACCACTTGGGGTGATTAACGTGCACCTTCACTATAAGACGCAGGAGTTCCTTGCTTTTCGGTCCTATCTAAATGCTGCCGGGAACAAAACTCGCGCCCTGCGGTTCGTTGGTTTCCGATTAAGCTTTGAATAACACAAGTGGCCTCAAGCGTTACGAAACTTGAATGCAATACTGATTTCGAGTTGCGAGCACGTTCTTCTGCAAAATTTTGATGAAATCCAGCTCTTAAAACGCGAAATAATTATTACATTCGCGTTTCAGGAGCGCGACCGAGCACAACCATAACAACCTTAACCGTAACCACCACAACCACTGTAACGCTGAAGCGGACTGCGCAATGTCCCTCGAAGATTCGGGTTGGAACTATAAGGCAAAAACCACAATCATAACATCTTTAACAGTAATGACTACAACCACTGTACCGCTGAAGCGGACTGCATAATGTCTGGTTAGGTTAAGATTGATATGGTCGTGTTGTAGTTCCAACCGATTATTTGATAGACATCGCGGAGTCCGTCCGCTTCAGCGGTACATTGATTGTGATTGCTATGGTTAAGATTGTTATGGTCGGGGTTGGTTGCACGTTAGATCCGAGCCGAGGTGATAGCATTTCGATGGAGGTGATAGTGCCAGAGGCTCGTGTACTGTTCGATGTCAGTGCGTGGTAAAGAACACCAGAGGGTCGCCATTCGTGGAGCCGTTCACTACAGCGCGTCCATAATCATGTCAAGGTTTTGGCATGTGAAAGCCCAGATATCACGAAAGAGAATGGGCACGATTGTTAACGCACTCCAGTGATGTTTTGTAGCCAATCTCTAGGAAGTGGTTTAAAACCTCTTTCAAGAGGCGCGAACCACGAGCGAAAAAAATAGGCAGCCAGCCAGTTCGAGACTTTAAATGGCCTCTAAACCACCCAAAGGTCGACTTTCAGTTGCTATGGGGAAGTTTCGCACGAGTGTACAACGAGAATGAACTCGTGAGAGTTTTTCTAAATTATGCCGTAATACGCTCCCAACGCAACGCTTGGTGGCGTTGCGACTCTTGATAGTCAGCGCCATCTTTGCCAGAAAAATGAAAACCGGGGATGTACGTCACACGTTTTCCATATGCAAAGCTTGAAAAAAATCTCCCAGCCGGACAGGCACTTCGAAAAGCAAACTTAACCAAAGCAGTAGAGTTCAATAACGTCTACGTTGTGAAGCAGACGATAGCTACACCTGACTTAACGCGAAATGCATTCCTGAAGTCTGCGATATTACCTTCTATGATAGGTCAAAGTAACCTTCGTTCTGTCATACGTTAAAGTGGCCCTGACACACTTTTTCAAGTACCGATGGAATGAGTTCACTGAAAGAGCTTATGAAATGAGAAGTGAGCTCCTGTGGAACCTCTGCCACTTGTTTGAGGTGGAGCCGGAAAGAGTGTTTCTACACTCCCAGAACATGCGTTTTCTTATGAATATAACGCCAAGAAAAATTTTAAGAATCCGTCCGGTGCGAGTGAAGTTACAAAGATTTGACGCCTGCTGCAATTGCATTCTTTCTTCTATCGTCCCGACAAAAGAGCTGGAAGCTAAGCAGGCAGGGATGGCGGGGGCAAAGAAAAATACGTCACGCGCGCCTCGCGACCTTAAGCACTTTTTTTTTGAAATACGCGGCTTTTTCAGTGTGATCAGGCGTGCACGCGTGGACAAGTCGGGGCCTGCCGCGGCGATCTCTGTAATGAACCAGCGCGCCACGTTAAAATCAGCCAGTGGCTAATAGATGGCTTTCTATGAGTGATTTTTGGACTGTTGTGCAACTCCCCCGGATCAATTGAACGCGACGCGAGCACATGAAGAAAAGCGGGGTTTTACAGTCATCTTCGAGCACATGACAGTGTTCATCTTCACTGTCACCGTGGCAACACGGCCTCATCGGGAATGATACAGAGGCTGTGCCAATGGCCTGTTTTCCGGCTGACATCTAATACAGACCAGGCCACCACGTTCCGGCCTTCGCCGTAATCACAAGGCAGTCATTGTGGAGCTCCCCTATAAAATATTTTATAAAGTAAAACAGTAAATAGGTTTTGACTCATAAAATTACTAATCAACTGCTATATTGTAGCTTATTTAGTGAACCTACGTTTCGTAATTTAAGAGAGCTAAGGCCACAGTTCGTATGCGCCATTTGAAGCCAATAGGCTAATACTGCAAGGCATTTCCTAATTAGCAAATACATGAATGAATCAGAAATATTTTTTTCACGTGAAGTGCTTTATTTTCTTTTCTTCTTACAATAATGCTTACACGTGTATTTGAAGTGATAGCATGGGGAGGCTAGTATCCGGTACAGTGTTCATAATAAATATTCAGCTCTTCGTGCGAGCAGGCAAAATACACGCTGCAGCCAGTTTCATGTCAGGTTACCGTCCAATTTTGGTGTCTGTCCTACTTTAACTTTCATTAAAAAAATCTTAGTAGAGGCGGCGATGCTCGAGACAACGTGCCATCGCAATAGAGGAAGAAGAATCTGTCCGTGATCTAGCACGCGCTGCTCCACGCGTTCTTTTACGAACACTAGGCCTGATATTGAAGATGCATGTTGCTTTCGAAGAGCCTGGGGAACCTGCTCTGCAAGCGCCCCAAGGTGAGTCAGCGCCAGTTAATTATTTCCTTAACGATTCCTACATGACTTCTTATAGTGCGGACAGATATTGTGGCGCAATTACATCGAATAATGATTGCTTACATTACATGCGACAGGTAAACTGTCTTGGATGATGCACCTGACGCGTAAGCTTCCAGCCGTTGCAAACCATAGCGGGCTGCCGTTATAGTTGTTTTGAGCTACAGCGCTAATAGGCGGGAGTTGTTTGCTATAGTAGGTGGCACTATTTCGGTGGGCCAGACGCATCCACAAAGCATCGTTACGGCTCTCCTTTTCAATGTACTACGTCATGCCACACGATTTTGCTGTAGGGCGCAACAAAGGAACATATTTTTCGTGGCAAAGATATCTGCTTGCGATTCCTCGGTTCACAGCGCGTGGCCTTAGATGACACGGCCACAGAGGGTATGTCTTTCAGAATATCAACAGCGTATTAACTATATACACCATTAACTGAGTGCGGTAGGCAGATCTTGGAAGAGTTTTATCGTGTTATTTTGATCACCAATAAGAAGGCGCGAAACACGTTCTTTAAAAATCGTCACTCCGATCGTTGCATGTCGCTAACTCTACCACCTGTTAATTGCCCTACAGGGTGTGGTCACCCATGCGCACGAGCTTACCTCATGTTCGGGTGGTTTGCACGGTTTCTGTTTTCGCTAGAAAGTTTGTATTGACGTTACGTAGCAGACAATTGTTACTTCGCTCACCGCAGTGACCACTTCTGTCAAAAGAGCGTTCTGCTGAAACACGAAGCAGGAACTGTAACAGGGCTTATTTCTCAGCTGTCCTTTGTATACCTGAGCGTTCTCTTTTGTGTTTTAGGAGTGTGTTTCAAGTACTAAACTGTGACAGTTTGAAGTTGGTTGTCAGCCCATGTGTGTTCTTTTCGTGCACTTGTTGTGGTTGAGCAGCGCGCTGCTAGTTCCGAGTTGTTTGCCGTGATTAGCGTGACATTCCGATTTGTCACTATCGCATTTATTGCTTCGCCTTCACGGTGAAACAGACGTTTTTCAATGAAGCACTTCCGTAAATGTTTGAAAAAGAAAACTGGCAGTCATGCCTGATATTTATAATATCGGGGCATAAAATTGACAAAATGAAGGCCAGTTTACTTTCAAGACAATTAACCCTTGAAGGCTCGGTGATGCAGAAACGAATGGTAATTTTGGTAGGTCAGTCAGCGACCACATGGTAAAAAGTGAGTTCCTCCGCAAGAACTCAGACTAATAAAGTGGAATGCTGGGCCAGTTGGTACATACTTCTACATTAACTCAGACTAATACCCCTGTCACACGTGGCACCTCAAGTGCACTTTGTGTGAGTGTACTTACGCTCACGGAGAGTCATTTCGGCGGTTCGCTGCTACATGAGAAAGCGAAGTGCACTTAGAAAATGATGGCAGTGGCGATTGACAGATTTGTAGCACAAGGTATATTTGTTATTTTCGCACCTGCGTATCATCTTCAGACCACGTTGTCTTCGTGGAAGTAGCACCTGTGGTACATGTCATCTTAAATTACTAGAAAATACCTCACCTACACATGTGCAAGTGCATCTGGAAGTAAACAACGCGACGGACGCAGCCATTGCTGTGCATGTGCTTCCGCATCCCCCTAGCGGGGTGGTTGAAACAGCCCAACGGGGAAAGTAGCGAGCTTATTGTTCTATATTATCACTTGTTTTATACACAACAATATCCATCATAACAAGAACAATGGTTTAAATATATTATGAGCGCCGCTTTAGGCAACAGCGTCCTTCTGTACAAGCCACTGGTATACCGAGGCTACACACTTCATCGCAGCTGTCGCAGTGAAGTAAGGTTAAGGAACGCGCTTGCCGCCAAGTGTACTTTGCAGCGAGTGACACTAAACTTGCTCGTGTGACAGCGCGCAAATGACACTCGCAGCTAAGTGTACTCGCTCAAAGCGCACTTAAGTTGCTACGTGTCACAGGGGTATAAGTACCTACTGTCTACTCCGGCGCACACAAAAAATACAAGTCATGTGTCGTCGAAAAAACTACAAAAAGCGTTACAAATCTAAAAATAGCCGGACTATTACATTAGTCACGGAGGCGATCAGCTAACGTGCTTCGGTCACCGAGATGGTGCCGCTCCGGACTTTTAGTCTGTATCCTACTCACCAGGCGTTTCATAATTATGAGGCGACAGTACAGAGCCAGCATTGCTGAAATAGGCTATAAAATATGTTTCTCAGATATTTATACGGACATAGAGGCGTGCGCTGTGGCTAAAAAAAAAAACAATATTTGCGCTGCATTCAATGCCGGTGTTGTGTGAGGAATGAAACGTTTGGGCGAATCGCCGCGTGCGACAATGGAGGCTTTATTTTTTGTCGAAAGCTACAGTGGAATATCGTTTACTGTATTGAAATGCCACTGCTGTTGTCGCATAAAGGACATTGAATGTTCGAACACAGGAGCAGTGCGGTCACGAAGGATATCGGTAGGCACAGCTTGGAAGGAATTGAGGCAAATATCTTTTTTTTTCAGGCAAGGCGGCTGATATTTTTGCCGCAGCCACATGATACACGCTACAGCTAGCTCAATTACGTAATGTCCTGTGGGCGTGCGATGAAGAAAACGAAAAGCGAACATTCCGACGCAAGACAACGCCTTTCCAATAAAGGTTTTTCGTTGTTCAGCACCATTACGATGAAAGCAGTCTTATAAATCGCTTCAAAGGGCACTAACTTAGGACTCATTGTCACGTATACCTCACAGTAGTGGCCCGCTATTATTGCAGGTGCCAATGCAGCTGGCGATGTTAAAGCGGGTAGCCCCGAGTGTGCGGCCTCAGAGGCGCTCCATCCCGGCGCATCTCCCTGGCGCCAGCTTCTGATGGTGCTGTGGAAGAATATCTACATAAAGCGCATGCAGCGCCACTACACCACCACGCTGCTCGAGATTGTGCTGATGGTGGTGCTGCTGCTGGGCATCCAGGACGACGCCGTGGTTGTTGAACCCCTAGTGCGCAGAGGCGACACCTACTTTCGGCCCATCAGCACCTATACCTACTGGAACACGCAGCCCGACATGGCACAGATCACCCAGGTGGGAACGTATACGTTAGTCTCCAGTACACTTCTACGGTGTATCACGATTTCACAGAATATATTCGAGCACAGTGGCTGAGCAGTTGTAAGAATGACGAGGTGCTACAGATTATTTTTACGTAAAACACATGGGCACCGCCATTTTGGTTTGTTAAACGAGGAGGAGGAGGAAGAGGAGGATTGAAAGAGGAAGGACAGGGAGGTTAGCCAGTTCTCACGAAACGAGTGTTTCCTCCTTTTTGTATATTGCGGTGTGAATCGATAAGGGCAGGAATTGCACCAACCCATTGCATATCATGGCGTAGATAGCAGCACCTTTCCCGATATAGTTCATTACTAGTACAGTATTGTGGAGAGTACCTAAGCCCTCCGTACTGAACGTGCTATCGCGTCTTAAATTGACTCTCACGTAGAACTGCTTCGGGCCTTACTCCCTCCAAGCACCTCCACCAGAGAAGCCGGCAGCACTGCAGAACGTTACAGCGTCCATAAAAGCACCCATCGCTGTTACTTCAATATGCTTTGATATAAAGAAGGGAAGCTCTGCCAACGCGTACAGTGTATCGCAACATTGCTTAGCTAAAAAAAAAAACAAACCACCATGACTTGTTCCGACAGTATATACTAGAAAAATTAGTTGTTGAAGGCTCAAGTCACCACACTGTAGTCACCACACTGACTGCTCTGTAGCAGTCATATAGTAAACTCGAAACACGGCACAATACAACAGATGGAGGTTACAAAGAAAATTCGAAAAGGAGAGATCAGGTCACCAGGTTTACATCAGAACCAATGAAGTATCGGTATCCACTATTGCGCAGTATTCGAAAGAGGCCTAGTTAGTCCGAGCGACGACATGATACAGAATATTTTTTCTCTGAGTCTTACTTTTATTTAATAGTGTGATTATGTACCAAGAGCACGTAATCGAGCTTTGATAAGACAGCACGTTACGAAACAAACAACGAGAAAATGAATGTACAGGAGAGGCACTCACATGACTTGAAGCATATAAACCCAGCTCCTGAGATGTCCTTCGTTTCATAACGCACTGTTTTATAAAACAAAATTAACAACCAACTCGTCCTAATTACCATATAGTGCCCATCCGAGTTGAGAAGACAGCAACTCGCATATGAAATGCTGGAAGAAACCAAGACTGTTAACGTTTTCTGATACGTTTAAGAAACACGTAATGGCCGCATTATGGTATAATTTTCCGCACAATTGGACGATAATGAACTTGGTGATGACACTAAAACAAGTTTTACTATACTTGGAAAGATGCTTGCACTTTGTTAAACCCCGTTTTTAAAAGCCTCCAGGCAGAACATCATGGCCACTGCTGAAATTGCCCGAGCTTCCTAGTAATTGATACTGTCATGATCAAAAACCGACCCAACGACAGAGGATATCGAAGTGTGGGGAACGAGCAGAAACCGCCGTTTTTTTGTGATGAGGACGGTGTTCGAACCTCTTTTCTTTTGATCTTTCAAAGCAGACCTTGCCTTTTTCCACAGCGCCATGGTAATGTGCAATGGTCTCGCCCATGATGAGACGATTTCCACAAAATATGAGAGTGCATTCCTTTCTCTGCCTCTTCTTTTCTCATAATGCTCCCTGACAACTCTGTGATACCAAAACATAAGACTCTGCGCCATATTGTGGAGATATAAATATGTAGCCTCCATCATTGCGTGTTGGTGAAGTTGCACGCAGCCGTTATTTTAACTCTTTCGTCAGCATTAGAGCCACTTTACACCGCACCACAGAAACTCCGCAGTCAAAATTACCACAACACCAGCATAACATTCATTGGCTACACGTGACCTTCGGGAACGACGTAAGTATTCTTGCTCCATGGCGTTGCACCACACAACCCGGCTTACAACCATGACTTTGCCGTCCGTTGAGGTGCCATTGGAGGTGATGTGAGTTGAAGCTAATAATTACCTTATTATCACTGATAATTAAATAATTGAGAATGCCGCTATATTTAACGCGAAAGTAAGAACGAGCGTTTACGATAATTTTTAGAGACAAGCATCGTCCTGTCCTGGTTGACTTGACTGTGTGGTGCGGCCCGTACAGGCCCCGCACTTTGCTATGTATATAGAAAGGCACGTCATTAATTGTTGAGGCATAAATACTCAATGTTGTTCACTTAAATTATAATTACTTGCATGTTCCGTACTCATTTGCACTTTTCTCACGGGCCTTCAGGTGTACTTCGCGCCCGTAGAGAACAGGTACCTTGCGAGATTAACGCATGATGCCATGGCGGATTTGCGGGTGCACCACTTGACTGGATTCGCGACCGAAAAGGAGCTCGTGGCAGCCATGCGCCTCCAAAACGGCACGCCTGTGCACACAGTGGCGCTGCTGTATACGGACGTGGCTCCAGGGGACCGAGACAGCGTGCCAGTCAGCCTGCACGTCAACTTTTTCGGAGGTCGGCTACCATTCGACGTGCGCGTAAGTACACGAGATGCCACGACGGATTCAAGCACGCGCATAACAGTAACGAAGTAATAGTAAGGAAGTGAGACGAAGCTTTCGACAGCAAGATCATAAAGAAACATCATTACTGCGATAGCTGTCTCAGATAACCTCCAACCGGTCTTCCGCCATCGTTGTGTATGCAATGTTCCGTAGAATGTACTGGTGTAACCAGCTCTAGTCGCCCACTGCATGATTTACGATGTTAGTATCCAGTTAAAGCTGGGAAGAATACCAGTAGGGAGGCACCAGTAAAAACTGGGAGGTATGTGTTTGCCATGAAACTCTAGTGGTTGCTAAGCATGAAGGGCGTCGCGTTGCCTCGCCATTTCGCGGTCGATGGCGCCAAAGTGAAAGAACACCGACGTATTAAATATGCGTGAATGTTTAAGAACACTGGGCGGATAAAATTATTCTGGAGTTTCTTACAGTGGCGTTCCCCAAAATATTTTGAGTGCTGTAAATGTGCTGCATGGCACAATCACCTCGACCAAGGTGCAGAAAAAAAAACGAAAAGAAAGAGTGCGGACGTAGTGATTTATTTTTCATAATCACCAGAAAGCCTAAAGGCTAATTAAACTGCGCCCCCAGAGCTTTCCACTTGTTGGGTCCCCTCGGGCTTCGATTGCCAAATCAGCACTGGTGTATTTTGAAGGCGCTCTTCTTGTGTGATGCTGCCGCCCGACTTCCGTACTCCATTATGACGTTGTACACAATGTTGGCGATTATTGCTCAATGATTTGTAGTTACCTCGAGTAAAATAAGTCTTTATCAAGGTGTCTAGCAGGAACTGGCGTGTACCACGTGAGGGTCATTTTATTATTAGATGGGTTTATAGGTGCGCTTGAACTTCCGCAGGAACGGTAAGTTCAGATTGAAATTAAGCTAGCTATACCTAGAAGTTCTGAATGGGAACGTCTTTTGGTCGAAAGAGGAAACGGCAATTTTGAGACCATTTGAATTGGTGCAGTAAAGTCAGTTTGCGTGCCCTAAAAAAGCAACTTCAGAAGGTTCACATCCAGCACACTATATTTCGCGATAACGATGCAAACGTTGCAATGTGAAATCTGTTTGATGTCAAGTCACATCTGTTTTATTACTTTCACTCAGCAACTGCACATCTTTTAATGGCACAGAGTGCGCGCCACAGTCGCTTAGAAACACCTGGTGCAGACCTGTTGGGGCGATAGTAAAATGAACTCACACCTTACCTTATTCTTGTTTCCAAGTTACAAAATCACAAATAAAATAATCAGGGTGGCCTGGAACACACCGAGGGAATAGACAACAAAACGACACAGACCGGTGATGAGTTTGTTGAAAACCAGGAAATGTACGGATTTGTTTTGCGATCTTTCGTTTGGTCGTATCAGAACAAACCGATGCAAAGCGATGTCGTCAAAGAGGTAAGCAGCAAGTAAAATGACGGAATTCGGCGCTGTATTATTATGTGGAATAATCTTTCATCGTGAACCGCAGCTAGTTCAGCTGACCTTTGCTGCTGCTGCCTAAAAAATTACTTTCTAGTGATAAATTGACTTCCTACGCTCAGTTTTGGTTTTTCCTCCCGGTCTCCTATTTCAATCTAGTTCCAGTTCGTACTTCACTTTTTGTTACTTTCCTTTTCAGTTCGCGCCATAGCTTACCTCTGTGACAAAACAAGCAAATTCTATATCAAAGCTTGAGCTCCAAGGAAACATAAGTCGTAAGTGATGGGGAATATGATCGCCGTCATGTCTCACTACATTTGCTGGGCGGAGAGTGCGACCAGGAGATGCAAATTAATATTCACCGGAGCACGTTGGATTTAAAGGGACTGACAACATCCCAGAACCTCAAATGAGGTGACCTCACGGATGGGAAGATTTTTTGCCGCATTGACTCAAATGAACCCTGTTTTTTTTTTTTTCATGAGAGGGTGCTTTGTATGTTTATCTCTTCATTGAAAGCCACGAAAAACGACCTGTAATGCTTCTTGCGGCAAATTATGAACGATCTGATGTCTCCGGACCACGTGGCCATGGACTGCCGTACGTGGGCGACAACTTTAAATGCGAAGCGTTTCTTAGCGAACTTCGGACCCTTTGAGCATTATCTATCTATCTATCTATCCTATCTATCTATCTATCTATCTATCTATCTATCTATCTATCTATCTATCTATCTATCTATCTATCTATCTATCTATCTATCTATCTATCTATCTATCTATCTATCTATCTATCTATCTATCTATCTATCTATCTACTATCTATCTATCTATCTATCTATCTATCTATCAATCAATCAATCAATCAATCAATCAATCTATCTATCTATCTATCTATCTATCTATCTATCTATCTATCTATCCACGACATTTAGTTCTGGCCGTTTTGATAATGATATCGATACCAAACTTGGTATGGCATAACAAGACTAATGAAGATCATATTTGACTAGTCATAACATTAAAATCATGACATGTATGCCAATAATGTCATGAATAACATGCCATGATCCTGCAGTAGTGGTAGTTTCGTTCACCAGGCATATTGCAAAAGCTGGTATGGTATGACATGACAGTCCGGTGAACACAAGAGACAGACCCTAACATGAAATCATGACATGCGTGTCATGTAACAACATGACTGTCATGCCACGCTCATGATTCACTCGCGGCCGTTTCGCTGGCGTCACATGTACCACATATGGTATAACAGTACGTGAATGGATGACGAAGGTATGTGACTGGTGCAAACATGATAATCATTAGATGCGTGTCATGTGAGAACATGACAACATGCCACAGTCAAGGCGCCAGTACATGGCAACGTGACGCGGTGCGCGT
This sequence comes from Rhipicephalus microplus, assembly GCF_013339725.1. Taxonomy (NCBI): domain Eukaryota; kingdom Metazoa; phylum Arthropoda; class Arachnida; order Ixodida; family Ixodidae; genus Rhipicephalus; species Rhipicephalus microplus. The sequence continues at coordinate 64,665 of NW_023612432.1, forward strand.
GCTCAACGGCATTCGTTTCGTCGCGTCACGCCGACGGTGCCTCGCCAGGCACCGGTCCTGCCATATACTCGCAGGCGTGCTCCACTCTGCGATGCTTTGACGCGTGCGCGTTTCAGCGCATCCGGCGTCACTCCGTCACGAAAAGAGGGAGATGTACTGTTGTCTGGGTAGCGCATCGGCGCCAAATGCAGCATGTCGTGTTTCGCGCCGGTTGCCGTCGGACCGCGCCAATGGACGCTGGTCGCACCTGGCGTCAGACTGTATAGAATGCTCGCGTTTCGCTAACGTAGCGTCGCTATGCCCAGCGTGCGCGCGCGTCAACACTTATATCGGGCTCTTCATGATGCGCTGGCGGCCGTTTTGCTAGCTCCACATATACCAAATTTGGTGTTACGTGACGTCAATGGAAGACAAAATATATGACTGGTGCAAACAAGATAATCCTGTTACGCGTGTGATGTAAGAACATGACAACATGCCACGCTCATTGCGTGGTATCACGTGACGTGATTAGAGACGAATGTGAACGATACATCCAAACATGATAATCACGACATGGAAGTCATGTACGCATCATTACCTCCACCTCGTAACGTTTTGCTGATTTTAAAGTGACATATTAACATTTCCTATTCGTGCTGCGCATATCATCGATTTCTACAGTACGTGGAATCTGCCAAATTTTTTCAATAGTATTCAAATATTGTTTGTTTTGTTATATCAAAACATGTTACTCCACAAAAATTACAATATAAACCTGCCTTATCAATATGCATTAAAGTAGCACT
>NW_023612433.1:0-62188 GCF_013339725.1 Rhipicephalus microplus
GGCTAGTCTTTTACAAATAGCACACAATTTATCTGACCTGTATGTGTACCAGAATAAAGAATAGACAATCTGTGTGCTACTCGTCAATGTGTACTCTGAATTTTTATGAAAGGGAACACCCTAGAGCGTAGTCTGCGCGTCCATGGCGGCTGCTTGCAGTGCGTTCAGGCGGCAGCGATAGCAACGAGAACCACAAGACTTCTTCATACGACGGTTGCGTAAGTGTGTCACAGTTCTCTATGCAGAGATCGTAGATCACTGTACATGCTACGCGATGATAGTTTCGCCTGGCGCCTGTCGTTTTTAAAGTTATCTGAAACCAAACAGAAACTGCTCTGTCATGAGAAGCCTGTATTTATTTATATGTTGCACACTGCAGCAAACGATAGGCCTTGTTATTACTTACAGGACCAAGAAACATACTGCACAAAAAAATAAAAAAAAAACAGAAATAAACAGGAGACCAAAATTTAGTGTCAGTACACCTTTAGATAGAGTCTATAGCATTTCGAGAGCGAACATGGCTAACGAGTGCTCAACGGAACATCCAGTACTCTGAAAAATCAACACTTTAATGACGCGGTCATCAGATTTCCAGGCCATGCCCCAGGCAGTAAGTGACGATGGCTATAAATGATAACGCCAGCGAACTCACTGCTGGCATCGAGTTGCTCATTGGCGGCCGGGCATGGCAGTGGCTTCACTTTGATTGTCTGTGTCGATTGTGTGAAGTCTTGTGTCTTCCCCGCGCCTCTTGGAATGATTTGTCGTGTGCTCGTAAGCATCTGATAATTGAGACTGACAGTTTCATCAGCTTGCCGCACGACGATGTCGTAAATAAGTATCACCCTACTTGCACAAAGTAGGCGACATGTACCATAAGACGCAGTGTATTTGTCGCGGACAGTTGCAAAGGTTGTTCATAAAAGCTTGCCTTTCAGATTACTCATGCAATTTGTGTCAATCCATGCGTCTTTGTGACCCAGGGACTGTGTTGCTGTTTGAAGCTCGACAGTGTAATTACCGAAACGCGCCAGCCGACAGATAGACAGAGAGAAAAACTTTATTAGCAAGTGCGTTTCAACCCCGAGTTCTTGGACTACCACGCGGTCTCGCGCTACGTGTACACAGCCACGCCTCTTGCCCTGAGGAAATCAGCAGTTCAAGCCCGCACAACAAGCTGCAATGCCGGGTACTCCAACAAAAGAAAGACCTCCCAGTCTTTCCAGCTTGAGATGACTGGCTGACCTTGCGGGGGAGGATCAGCAGGACACTTAAATATATTATGCGAAAGAGTGGCGTGTGGTTCGTCGCATAGGGAGTATTCAGGGAAAGTGCCACATTAAAGGGACAGCTGCTGAGGGGAAGAGAGCACAAGTCTTGAGACGTCTCCATAGTATATGTTTTCAGTGCGTCAGAAAAGGATTTGAAAGATGGTAACTATGAAAGTAAAAACGGTGTACTTGAATGAGCTTTGCAAAAGTGTGTGCCCACTCCTTCGAGAAATCCGACATGAGGCTGTCCAGAGCTTGGCAAATCAACCCTTTGGCCAGTTTATTGGCAGCCGCGTTTCCGTGGTTCCCTGAACGAGCCGACACCAACCCATGCCCGGTAAATGTTGGGTGGGGATGTTTAACGGACTGGCAGGAGGGTGTATCTTTTCCCTGGCATAGTTGTACAGAGCAGTTTTTGATTCAGTCGTAATGTGCTTCGAGTTGTGAAAGACTTGGGATGGCGGTCTCGTCTGACTCCTCATCTGTAGAGCCTCAACGGAGGCGGCTAAGGGGAAAATTGTACATAATTGATACATATTCTTTTGCTGTACGACACACTATAGTAGCGTAAAACCAACACGTATAGAAAGAGACGAGGCGTGCTGAGCGTTGGCAGCTTTTGTCTGTCTGTCCCTGTGTATGGTGTGTGTGTGTGTGTGTGTGTGTGTGTGCACGTGTGTGTGCATGTGTGTGAGCGGAAAATAAAAGGCGCGCCTCACCTAATGGAAGAATCTGCACACCCCAATTGTGTTCTGAACAGAGTTGACGTATTTATTCTTTAATAAATTGTTCAAAAAGCGTTAGTTGTTAACCACCCGAGTGTTTATATTGTGGACAGGATACGAGTGCTTATTCTGTCAACGACACTCATCCTTTTCCGGGTTCTTGCCGGCTAGCATACACAAAGCACGCCTTTCCTGGTCTCTTCTTGCAGCTGCTAGAGCTGGCGTCGAGTTTAGAATTGCTGCTTTGCAGAGGATCGAATTGAGAATGATACGTGGCGTCAAAAATTGCATCAACACTAATTTTTTATGTTTATTTTATTGCTTGTTGACAATGATTACTGCGATGAGTGTTGAGGTAGACATAAATACATGTTCGCGCCTGGCAGACGAAATGTCAGCCGAAACTCGCGTCACTCTCCTGTGGTAACATCATCATGCGGAACATCTTGGTATGTGACCTAGGAGATGACAACATGGCACCAATGAAAATGGGCAGGGTTGGAATTGCCAAGCCCGCTTGTAATCGTATTCAGTAGTTGTTCCACAACTAAATACTTGGCGTCATACAATAGCCGACAGCAGTAACATGAATATTTGTTCATTTTGTCCCGTCTATTAAGCTTTTCGAGCTCATGTTATGTAGCTATATTTACGAGGACTACCTCCGTCAAGTAGTTTACACCTATTTGGTTGAAGGATCTTCCTGGCGTAGCAATAACAACCAGAAAATGTACCTAATGAAAAGTTATTAGAAATGCACTCATCCCTACGAAGTCAATCATGGTGAGTAGTTGAAGCTACGTGGTAAGGCCCATAACGTTGAAGTCATTGACTAGTATAAAGGGTTTGTGCTTGTAGGCCTATTATATTGTTTCGACACAATTATAGCTGCTAGCGGTCTATTTGTAACCGTTTTCTTTGTCGCACATTATTGTACGTCACCTGAGCGTTGCCGCATATAACGTAGCCCTGACATACGAACTCCGGAAAAGCCTCGCCTCCCCCCCCCCATAAAAAACATAAATGACAACCTACCTTGGCTATCTTAATTATCTTGAAACTCTCAAGCACACCAAGCGAACTCATATGGGAGGCTCTTTCCTCACGAGGCTTACATCAAACAAGTCGGCTCAAAACCTATTTTGGAGTGCGTCTCACTATAGTTCAGGTTGGGGCCATCAGCGTCGTGCACCCCTGATATACCCTGGCAGCACAGTGGATTTCTGAAGGCTGCACATCTGTCTGTAACAAATCAGGCCGTCAGAATATCCCTCCCGCTATTTTATTTCGGAGAAGGAGGAGCTAAGTTTATTTACAGAAAGGCAGAGAGGTCGGCCTGAGCGACAGCTTGCTCTAGCCTGCTACTCCACACTGGGGGAAGGGAAAGGAGAAAAGAAAGATTAATGGATGACGATGGTGAGATAGAGAGGTGAGTATATAATTTTTATTTCGGAACAAATTATCCACCGCATTGGGGATGACAATTCTCCGGCTTTACGCCCTTATGAGACTTATAACTGGAAAGTCAGGTCGAAAGAAGGTTTTGTGTCGGTGCAGTATTGACACAAAGGCGCTATTACAAATGAGAAGCATTTCTCAGCGAAGTTCGACGAGACGCACAGTATCTATCTATCTATCTATCTATCTATCTATCTATCATCTATCTATCTATCTATATATCTATCTATCTATCTATCTATCTATCTATCTATCTATCTATCTATCTATCTATCTATCTTCTATCTATCTATCTATCTATCTATCTATCTATCTATCTATCTATCTATCTATCTATCTATCTATCTATCTATCTATCTATCTATCTATCTATCTAGCCGCCTACGACTTTTAGCTTTCGTGGCTGTTTGAATGATAGGATCTATACCAAAATTCGTATGGTATAACATGACTGTATGAAAGCATAAGTGACTAGTCATAAGATGAAAAAAGTGACAGATTACACGTACAGTGGGAATCGATGATATGTGAAGCACGAATGATAGATGTTGATAATGTCGCTTTCAATCAGCAAAACCTTACGAAGTGGAGGTGAATGATGCCGTACATGACCTTCGTATCATGATTACATGCTTGGATGTATCGTTTACTTTGATAATCTATTCGCGTCATATGTTACCAAATTTAGTATATGAAATTTTATACGAAAATATATAGAAGTAAACTATATATGTAGTGGCCACGAGCACGGTATGATCGTGGTATGTTGTCGAGTTCTTACATTACACGCGTGTCAGGATTATCATGCTTGCACCAGTCATATAGTTTGTCTTCCAACGACGTCACGTACAACACCAAATATGGTATATGTGAACTAGCAAAATGGCAGCGAGCACATCATGAAGGGCCAATATATCTATTGAAAGCGTTGACGCATGCGCACGCTGGGCACAGCGACGCAACGTTAGCAAAACGCGAACACTCTTTAGTATGACCGCCATGCACTTCCAGGTTCCATCGGCGCGGGCCCGACAGCAACCGGCGCGAAATAAGACATGCTGCAATTCGCGCTGATGCTTACCCAGATAACACTGCGTCTCCCTATTTCATGACGGAGGGACGCCGGACGCAGTGAAACGCGCATGCGTGAAAGGAACGCAGCACGGCGCGGCTCCTGCGAGTGTATGGCAAGGACCGGCGCCTGTGAACACCGGCGAGCACTCGCACCGCGTCACGTCGAAAAGAATTGGGCGCCTTTTCTGTGGCATGTAGTCACGTTCTCACATTAACGCATCTCATGATTATCATGTTTGCACCAGTCTCTTACCTTCGTCATTCATTTGCGTCACGTATTCCCAAATATGGAATTTGTGAAGCTAGCGAAACGGCCGCGAGCGCATCATCAGTGTGGCATGTAGTCGTGTTGTTAAATGACCTGCAATGTCGGGATTATTGTGTTGGATGTGTCAATTACCTATGTTGTCCGTTCGCGTCGCGTAACACCAATTTGGTATAAATGACGCTAGCGGAACGGCCGCGATCACAGCATGAGCGTGGCTGTAGTCATTTTGTTACATGACACGCATGTCATGATTTTCATGTTAGCTTTGTCACTTGTGTCGCCACTGCAATCCTGCCATACCGTACAGTTTTGCAACATGCAATGTGAACGAAACCACTTCAAGAGCTGCAAGATGTGAAATGAAAATCATGACATTCATGACATATATGTCATGATTTTCATGTTATGCCTTGTGAAATCTGTTATTTATACAGTCATGTTATGCCATAGCGAGTTTGGCATCGATACTATGATCGGAAACGGCCAGGAGAGCTAAACGTCGTAAGCGGATAGATAGATAGATATAGATAGATAGATAGAGTAGATAGATAGATAGATAGATAGATAGTATAGATAGATAGATAGATAGATAGATAGATAGATAGATAGATAGATATGCTCTAAGTCTCCGAAGTTTCGCAAAAAAGCTTCGCATTTATTACTACCATGTAATTGTTGACTGTCATGATTTATGTCAGGGTCTTGCGGCTCCTGCAGTGGTTTTGCTAGCTTAACATATACCAGATTTCGTATTAATTGACATGATGAAAGATGAAGGTATAGGACTGTACAGCATAATAATCATGACATGCATATTATGTTAAGACATGATACATTCCATGCTCACGATGCCTTCGCGGTCATGTCGCTAGCTTTATATACACCAATTTTGTATTACGTGGCGTGAGTGGATGACGAGATATATGTGAGTGTGCAAATATAATAATCACGACATGCGTGTCATGTAAGAACATGAGTACATGCCACCTCATGATCCGCTCTGGCTCGTTTTGCTGCACGTTCACAAATATCAAACCTTGTATTACGTGATGTGAATGGATGACAAGGTCGATCACTAGTACAAACGTAAGAATCATGAAACGCTTGTCACGTAGAACATTACAACATGCTACGTTCAAAGCGCGCTCGCGGCTGTTTCCCTAGCTTCACATATGCCAAATTATTGTTACGTGACGTTATATATGACAAAGGTGAATGTCACGGCCTATGTTACCTATGTCGCGCCGACATGATAATCGTGACGTAGAAGTCATGTACGTCATAAGTTACGTCCGCCTTTTAACGTTGTGCTGATTTAATGTGACAATTCAACCTTCCTGATTCGTGCTTCGCATATCATCGTTCGCACTCTACGTAGGACTACCAATTTTTCCCTTCTTTTCTGCCCTGTACCCTGTTTACCGTATATTATGGCCCGGCCAAACAAATGGTTTTATATGAAGTCACGACCCAGAGTAGAATGGCAGCCTATTCTGCCATTATTGCGGAAATAATTGGTAATCTCCATGTATGAGCACTAGATACCAGAAAAGCTTTTTAAGAGTATTCTTATGCATTGATGCTGAGTACACAGCACGGGTTCCGTTATCTGACACTTTCGTCTTAAGCAAGACAAAAGTTGGCTACGGTAAAGCAGCAGTTTACGATGCTCGGCTGCTCGAGCGGAATGTCGTGGGTTTGATCCCTGCAGCGGTGGTTCCATTTGGAAGGAGGCGAAATCATAAAGGCCGGGTGCGGTTGGATGTGTGTGCACAATAAATAACTCCAAATGGTAATTATATTCAGAGCCCTCCCCCCACCCCTATGACGTTCTCATAATCATATCGTGGTTTGGGTGCGTATTACCCTATTATAGCCCATGCAAAACATTTTGTCAGCGTCCCCGTCTTGGCTTCCAACACCGCAATTTTTAAGTTTTGTATTTAGATTATTGTTTTGTGTCCTTACCAAAACAAGAAATACTTGCAAAGATGCATTATTACCACGTGCATAATTAAGGTTGTATTTATGTTTTGATGAAGCTAGGCCGCAAGGCCAGAATATTTCTTCCAGCTTAAAATTTTCTAAGACCCTCGCACTTATGATGTAAGTAGCTTTCCAGATATATCGGATGGGGCAACTTCGAGAACGCATCTATGCAGTCGCGCATTCCGAGAGAAAATGTGGTGGCCCAGATTTGTATTCCGTATTTTGAGCACACGGTGCTGACACACTGTTTTTTCAGTTCAATATGTTGGATGAGATATACCGCTTACATTTTCACCCACGGTATCACAGTCTAACTTTCTAATTGTGTTTGTTCACTGATCACTTGATGGTTCACTCTGCTTCACATACTATTCCTCATTCGCCCTAGTGAGGTTTGAATGACATCGCGTGTCCTAGTAAGGCTTCTATGCATACGCTATTGTGACTTTGCTGGAGGGTATATGGCTTTTTTTCGTTTTATGTGAGGCCATAGCTATACCGTGGATTGAAATGCTGTTTTTTTTATCGCCGTTCGAAAGTATGAAATTTTATGCATCACATTTCTTCCTCTTTCCGAAAATTTGGCAATCCACCAAGAAAACTTACCATCCAAATAACCTGCTGGTTCTTTCGACACAGTGCTCACAACTATCACGGTTTTGTATCACTTGCGTAAAGGCATTGAAGCGCTCAGTGAAGCCGACGAAATGATGGCCTACGTTCCGTACCATTTGTAACAGCTTAAGCAATCGCTTATGTACAAATAAAGTGACGATGAGCTTGCTCGTGTACAGGTCTCAGTTCTCAGGAAAACATTCTCAGGTTAAGTGTTTACCGCCGATACTTGTTGATCGAGGCGAACACTTGATTGTCCATAGGCAGAGTGCGCTATAGTTATTGCGTCACCATCGTGAAACAGCGTGAAAAACGATGATACAGAAAGAAAGACACAGGAATCCAACACATACACCTTTAAAACATGCATTACATATACGCCGTCATGTTCTTTAGACTCTTTATGACGTAACAGCTGTCTTCATTTTAAGCAACAAGGAATCTTTTTCAGACTGCTATAAGGGCGGCATTGGATAATACACAGCATAACATTATGCACACAAAAGCGATGCCCATATGGCAATACGATGGTACCTAAAAATTTTCATTCATTATTACCTTCAGTGGAACTGGTAAACGTTAACTGATATATCACTTGTCAATACTTTTTACTGCCGTAATGGTTACTTGTCTTGAGAAATCGCATCAAGGTATTGTAACAAATGACCACAGAGTTCACCTAACACCTGAAAGTTGTGCAAACGAGTTCAAAGAATGTTCAGTTTTTGTTCTCATAAAGAGACAAGCATAAATAAAAGCAGAGCTGCTAAGTACCGACAAGGCCTGTTACATGGGAACAGTAATCGATAATATCGCGCAACGTCACTTCAGCCACCACCATCCTTTGCCTGTTCATAATTCCTGTTAGCCGAAATGGCATATCGTTATCTAGTAGAGTCTGCTGTTTTCTTGCGTCTATCCTTCCCAAGTGATGATGCACAATTGTATGGTCAATTGCCCACATTGTAGGGTTGTTTACGTGGAAACGTTTAGGATTTAAAGCGCCATTTTTACAAACAACTGCATAGCTTTCACGGCGGCTACCATGATTACAAGTACAGTATACTTCGTCTTCTGCAGTGCCTGTAGACTGAAAAATTTGGTCATTTACAATAATTTATTAATTGCCATGAGGTGCATGGACAGAGAAATCTCAGAGGCCACGAATGTGTCGTATATTTAGGTGTTGGCAAAGCGCAGCTGCTTTAGCAGCTGTAGTGTGTGTATTTTTATTGAAGAAGGAAAAACAGAACGTACGTGCGGACCACATAACTAAAAGAAGGCATGGAGGAGTGAAAGCCCCTGATATTTCAACACTTGTTGCCCTTATTTAGAGTACGTTTAGGACATGCTCGACGCAAGCTTCGAAGAAACGATTGTGTGTGCCACGTACAGAGGGTAGAGAACAAAGTTAATGTTCAATGCAATGTGAAACGGTTAAATTTCTTGTTAGTGCATATTGCACCCCTTTTTGTGTGCTTTGTGTTTGGGGGCTCGGGCGCTCCTCAACGGAATTGATTTTACCTTTTTGCCCGAGCATTCCCGCATCATAATGATGCAAATAAATCTCAACTTCAACTTCAACATTCCCAAGGCACGTGCATCGATTTTGTCCGGCACCGGATGGCATATTGTGTTGGGCATTGATTGATTTGTGGGGTTAACGTCCCAAAACCACCATATGAATATGAGAGACGCCGTAGTGGAGGGCTCCGGAATTTTGACCACCTGGAGTTCTTTAACGTGCACCCAAATCTGAGCACACGGGCCTCGACATTTCCGCCTCCATCGGAAATGCAGCCGCCGCAGCCGGGATGTGAACCCGCGACCTGCGGGTCAGCAGCCGAGTACCTAGCCACCTAGACCACCGTGGCGGGGCAATTGTGTTGGGCAAGACAACGAGTACTGAGAGAATAATGGAAGAAAGAGGTTGCTTCTTTAGGAGAGATTTCAACCTGCGTACCCACGGCCCGAAGGCTAGGGCCTTAGTGACTCGCTGTGCAAGCCCTCTAGTGCGCTTTTCCTTTTCTCAAAGCTGTGGATTCGTCGCGTGAAGAACTTGAATTCTGCTACTTGACATAACCATATTAGTGCACCACCTGAAGTTAACTCAAGTTTCATAATTAATGTCCAAAATGACATCTTTACGGTCTATTGAGAGTAATGTTGCTTCGGGAGAAGTCATTAGAAAGATATCGACGTAAGTTCACGTTTCCTCATTTTTTGAGGATTTTGGACACTATTCCTAGCCGAATTGAAGCGATCGACCGACAGATCAGATTATCTGCGACATCAAGCTGCGCTCACCACAATAATTCAATTGTTAGTGTTGAAGCGTTAGGCTTTTCACATCAGGTTCTCATAATAAAAAAATTTCGATTAAACTGAAGCGTTCTGCCTTGTCAACTGCTGAATGCTTCGACAATAAACTACATAGGGTTCTGCATCTGAACGACTAACGGATCTCAGACTAAGAATCACAAAATTATGTAGTCAGAAATGAGGAAATATTCAATGAAACTACCGGTACCCGAACCATGAAATGATTCAACGATAAAAAAAGACGGTTGTTAAAACGCAGGTGGCACCACGACGTACGCGATGTGTACTAAAGCTTAACACATTGGTGCATTCAGACAACATAGGGCACGCCTACAGAAACCTTGTACTTTTTTTTCGAACATTGATCAGACAAAAAGATCGCATAGAAATAAAACAGGCAAGAGAAATGAGTGGAACGCTCATGAGCCATTGAACATTTTCTTTCAACATGTGTGCAGGAAATGCTTTTACTTCATCGAGATGTGAAATAGGTCTGTCTGAGAGGAGACACAGGATTCTTGATGATGTGGACTAGTATGAAAAAGCAATGAAGGACGACCGTGTATTGCCGAGTCGAACAATACCAGACTCTATACAGCAACAATGATTTCATTCCTTTTCGGCTGGTTCAGTAATTTCCTGGTTGCGTGTCACCGGCGCGCATCGCGGAAACGAAATGGACACTGCATGTGCACTGGATGATTGAGATTGTGTAACTAGTGGCATTTTGTGGTATATTTCCACTTCCTGTCATCTTTGGGGCGTTTCACAAGATGAGCCCTCAGATCACAACTTTTTTTTTTCCTCAGCAACGTAAGGTTTTCTCGTTATTACTCTCTGCATTTTGTGGCCACGCTATGCTGAGTGCTTCGGAACTTTTTGCTCGCAGCGCTGGTAATGAACCGCGAAAATTGGAGCAAAATGAGGCGAAACGGAGAAAACGTGTTGTTATTCCATATAATTTATGCCTTTATGCCACAAGAAGGAAGGGTGCACAAAGGCAACCACAGAGTAAGTACAATGGTCCTTGATGAAAAGCTGTAGCACTCAAAGCCGAGCTACTTGGTAATGCGTTGTAATAAATAGTGCCCGCGTTGTGTTCCCGCTGTGCTCATGTGTTTTTTGTGCTATTTTGTACGAGGAGAAGTTAGTTGAAACTGCCCAAAATTGATTTCATGCTTTCAGTAAGTCACCTGCACGTACTAGAATGATTGATTGATTGATATGTGGGGTTTAACGTCCCAAACCACCATATGATTATGAGAGACGCCGTAGTGGAGGGCTCCGGAAATTTCCACCACCTGGGTTCTTCAACGTGCATCCAAATCTGAGCACACGGGCCTACAACATTTCCGTCTCCATCGGAAATGCAGCCGCCACAGCCGGGATTCGAACCCGCAACCTGCGGGTCAGCAGTCGAGTACCTTAGCCACTAGACCACCGCGGCGGGGCGTTTCTCAAAGATTAGCGTCTATGTGAAAAGTAGTTTCAAGTCCTGGCATAGCTCTGTGGTAGAATGCTTCATTCCCACGCAGAATGCTTGGGGTCGATTCCAGCTGGGGACCCCGATATTTATTCTGTGCATTCGTCGGGTAGACAGTACAAATGTCAGGTATTTCCTGACGCTTGCGGTCAAAATTGCCCATGTGTGTTCTCGTCATTCCTGGGTAGATACCAAGTGTCAATCACCTGTGGCCCTAGCCGCACGCCAGTGGCACATACCCACCCGTGGGTGTATGCCACTCACTGTCTGACGGAAGTGTTTGACGACGTACGCGACGGGATTGTCACATTATTCATGTTTTAACCATATCATATTTCATGTTTCAACCGCATCATATTCGTCAACCATCTTACCCTCTCATAATAATTTTGGTTCACGCCAAGTAAGGAGGTGATCACGAGTGTGCCCAAAGGTAAGCGGCTAGATAGATAGATAGATAGATATATGAATAGATAGATAGATAGATACGCTCAAACTCGCCGAAGTTTGCTAAGAAATGCGCTCCGCATTAAAAAAAACGGCAGGCCTGCGCGGTAGGCACAGCACAGTCACAGCGAAAGCTATAAAAGTGGCTTTTCAGAGCCTTTTCTAAAGACTCTTTGGGTAACTACTGCAATAACAGTTGCTTGGTACCCACAAGGACAATAATATTAAGCGTTTGGGTACTAGGCCAGCATTCGCTATTTTATTTTTCTTTCTTCTTCTGAGAAGAGTGGTATCCGCTAAACACTTGCAAGGAGTTTAGGGCCAATTGTTCATGCAGTGGCTGACGGCGATGAGGAATTATGGCTGAAGTGTGCATGCGCTACAGTTATTAGAGGAACAAAAGCAAGCTTTTTTGATGGTTTGGAGCATAGATGGACCACTCGTTACGCTATTCGCGTTGTGCGACGACTGGTTGTTCTTTCGCTGTGGTAAAATGCTTTATAAATCATTATAACGTGATTGCTTTCCTGACATCAAGTCTGCCTAAGGCAAGTTTGACAACAAGTCTCAAGCACCGGTGTAGCTCAGTGGTAGAATACTGGGCTGGCACCCAGCGGACCCGGCTTCGATCCCCACTGTGTCGTCGTTGCTAGGCCATGCCTGCCTGAGGCAAGTTTGACAACAAGTTACAAGCCCCGGCGTAACTCAGTGGTGGAATATTTAGCTGGCACCCAGCGGACCCGGGTTCAAGCCTCACTGTGTCATTGGTGCAAGGTTTTTTTTTTCTATTTTCACGCGCTGCCGTTACGAACACTGGCGGTGGCAGCTGCGGTGGTGGCAGCGAACGACAACTCCGCGTGACCCACAAAGTGGTCACATAACAGCTTTCGCTGTAAAAAAAAAAAGAAACACCAAGAATGTCATGTAGTGGAAGTAGCATCCTGAAGGCATGTAATATTTTGTGGCGGATGCGTAGAATAGCGCCTAGCAGAAAAACAAAATCATGTGCGTTACATAGCGAGCGGATGTTTTGATCGCCCACACAACAAAAAGTTTTTGAGAAATACTATAGTCATCATCAGCAGCAAAAGCAATAGAACAATGAGACATTGCGTAGATTCTCATGTTTCCTTACTGACGAGTAGTCGGCCCTTAGCTGATTCGATAAAGAAAGAATTAAAGGAAAGATTCGTGGAAGAACTCTCCCACTTCCGCACAATTCAAGACCGCTTCCCCTTGGTGGGTTGGGCCCCTTCTCTAGGACGCAATCAACCAACCAATACAAGTATACTTGCAGTCAGAATTCTACGAAAGTATGAAGTGGCCAGTGGTTTGGGCATACGTTCATTTTTTTGGTGGCATACTTGAGTCATCGAAAAGAACCGAAGCAAGGCTGGTGATTGAGACGGTGAGGCTCAAGCGTATGCAAAGTTTGTATGAAAGAAAGGACAGCTTTTTTCTGTCTAAAGTACTTATCCTACATCATGCGAAAGGGTGATGCCTAAAATAAGGCCAATATAAAGTTTTGCGTACCATACCATACGTCGCAATACTTCACGATCATTCATTCAACCTATTTATATCTATGATCTACTTAGTGGATAAAATGATAAACTAACTTAACATTTTTTGATGTTGAAATTCAAATTTTTATTTCGCAACAAGAACAGTAATGTTCAGTGTTACGTCGAAGAATTCCCATTGAGACTTGAAAAGTCCTATGTCGGCAATTTTTCTCTGCAAACGTTAGCGTGTTTCCTAGCTAATTTCCCTACCCAACTGTACTACTTTGCACCACCATCCACACACACACATACTATAGTTACACAAGTATGACGTACTGGTGACTTTTGAAATAACAATTAGCCCCTCCACTGCCGCATAACAAAACCTTGACTTTATTCATTCATATACTGTTAGTACACTGCACAATGTGGGCTTCAATTCTAGCATCAATAGTAAACTAGAAATCACCCCGTGTCTAAATAAGAAACAAATATCATGGGCTATGCTGGCGAGGTGCATGTGCCAGAACCGAATAGAGTAGATGAAGGTGCACTATGACTGCTAACCTTTGGTCGTCATAGGAGAATTTAACCATTCCTAAAACTCCCTGCAATATTGCGAAGATTCCCTGTGTCCCTTTGGCTCCAAATGACAGGAGAAAATTCCCCGAAAAAAAGACTGATTCCCTGCACGGATCACTGAACATAAACACGTTTCGAGGAGGGCAGGTAAAAGCGGTGAGAACAGCTTCAGTAGCAGTGAACCTTTAGTACTCAAGTTAGCACAGTAGACGAGCGGCTAAGGACAACCAAAATAAAAGAGAATTTGACAATATGCACCACAACAAACAAAATGGAATATTACAATGCAGACATGAAAAAATATAGTCGGCCGATCACATCATTATATAAACACTAATCACCATTGCTTTGGTAAAATGATATTTGTCAATATCGTGTTTCTTAGTGTTGCAGTTAAGAAGTGTAGGTAGCTTCGCGGGAGAGATCGCACACATGAAGTGCTTGGGAAGGCCAATGGGGCCTGCAAAGGAGAACGTTGGCTGGAATTCAATCCTAATCCCTTCTGGTCCTTTGCAAACACCCTCACCCTAAGTCTTTTCGGGGCCATCTTGCACCACAAGGTTGTGGAAAGTATGTCTTCAACATTTCATTTCCGTATTTTGTTCAACCTTTTCATTCGTGCCACCCTTCAGGTTGCCGTACATCAAGCCAAGCTATTCTGGCAATCATATCCTACTTTTCAGTAAACCGAACCTGTATAAAGAACTTACTTTGTATTCATATATTATTGAAACCTGAATAACGCCATGTTTTTGAAACAATTCTGCTGTATGGCTGTGACATGGTAATCTACAGGCAAGGCGCAAAGCATTATTTTGCATAGTGGTATGTTTGCTAGGATATACAGTTGTCGTTGTAGAACATACAAGAAAGGCGCCAATCAATAAAGAAGGAAACAACTAATTATTTATGAGCCGCTTTAGAGAAACAAAGCAGTAGTAGCAATGGTGGCGCCTATCTTCGATTATACAAAATAGTTTAGTGATATTATGGTTCACGTGATCAACACATGTCATGTTTGGTGAAAAATACACATCTAAGTATGAAAAAGTTTTCACAACTCCAATTTCTGTGTTATTTATTGAAATGATGGGAAACTGGACTTGTGCGTGGCGGGATGGGAACAGAACAGCGTTTGTTTTATTTGGGTTCAGTTTTAGGCAGGGCAGGTAATAACTGCGAGAACATCTTTAATAGCCCTGGCCCTGATAACACTGATATGAGCTTACCTCATCTTCTAGACTTACTCTATACCTTCTGGTACAACATCAGGAGTCTTGCTTCAAATGCATGAGCCTAAATTCATAATAAACATGAAGAGCTCAAGGCCATTCAGCTGACGTCCCCGTTGTCTGCCAGTAGTGGAAGCTTGTGGCTTTGCGCCAAGTTTAATGACACAGCTGTTGGTAAATACAAAGCTCAGTTATTGTTTCTTTTGCTCAAATGCAAATGCACACTTTCAATATATTCCTTTCGCTTATGATTCCTGTGTTTTATTTATTTATTTTTTATGTCGAACATTACCCACGGCGCCATCTTGGATATTACCGCGGGGGGGCACAGTGCCTCATTGAATGAATCCGCAGTCTTGCGGCCAACTAAATCAGCTGGCAACAAATTCCATTTGACAATGACTTACGAAAAAAAAGAATGCTTAACAGATCTATTCTGGGGCTTTTATGGCCGTAGTTTAACTTTGTGGTCATGTTGCACCTGTTCACGTCCGGAGTTGTTTACTTTCTTAAAAAGAGGGTATCAGCAAAAAAAATTACCACTCGATGCACAGAACACGCACAGCACAATTGTTCCACGCGGGTGGCTCGCCTGCGTGTGCTCCGAATTACACCTTGTTGCTTCCGATGCAAACTACACCCGCTTCTATTTCCAACAGACATACGCGCTAAGAATGCACGCAACACGCCGCTGCTGTTCACAGCAGCTGCTTTCCCTAATATTTCCACTTCATTGTTCGTCTACGTGGCGTACTCTCAATTTTCTTTTTAGAAACAGCTACCACTGCCAAACACGTCTCCACATTTGTCATGATGCTAGCCTGAAAATGGACCACGTATTTGCGTGCTTAGCTGGTATATGACGTCGAGAGACAATAGCCTTCTGCCTAGAGAGAGAGAATAAAAAGTTTATAGGACGTTTTTCGCGAGAAAAACGGTGAGTAGCTGCGTGAGATATGCACGCCATGTGATAGCGATTTCCAGAAAGGAAAGTTTTCCAAGAACACAGAGTTATCGGTAAGTGGCAGCACCGTGTTGTTTCAGTGAAGCGTAGGAAACTCCCGCTTTTTCGTTCATGGCATTGCATTGTTAGCGCAGCGTAATGGGCACTTTGTCATTTAAAATTACTATATATGTAATCTAGAAATAGAGAAACACTCTGCGTATAACTTACGCGGTGATTTAATTATAAATTATGCTTAATATGTCTTTTTGATCGGTAATGCCAACAAGTATGAGCGCAACGAGCACATCAGGAGGGGTGGTCTTTGAGCACGGACTTAGGCTTTCGCTGGATGGCTGAATCGCTCAATAGACACCAACAGACAGACCAAAACCTTTGTGTTCAAGAATCCCAACTGAGACTATCGGCGCTACTAAATACTGAGGTTTTACTTGGCAATACAAGCGCTTGAAGGTAGCTACCACCAACTGTGCTTCTTTTAGGTACATGCACATCGCGCAGTACACCAGCCTCTGCTATTCTGCCTCAATCGAACAGCAACAGTAGAAGATGGAGACAAAACAGTGGCCTTGGCGTGAGCTGCCAAGCATCATGACGTCTGTTCCACCATAGTGACTAAATAATAAGGCGAAAGCTTTCGTGTCATGGTCGCGTCCGTCCGTGCCTCCGTACTTGCTCTAAAATGGCACAAGCTGTACCCTCTCCTTTTCACACAATCACATGATGGCATAGTGAGGCGTAACAGAAGTCGCGCCGTCAGCACTGTGGCCTCTCCATTTTACACTCCCTCGTCAAGCACGTGATTACCAAGAGAATAAAAAACAAGTGTTTAAAAAACAAACAGAAAGGAAACAATTAAGAAATCAAAAAGACATGGCATAGTCATACGAATGGCCACAGGCTTATGTCGAACACACTTCGGAATACACAAAGTGTCCAGTGCTGTTGTAGGCTGTTCTAGCTACTTCAGCCGAATGTTGAAAAACTTGTCGATGCCTGGACGGACACTTGAACACTTCAAGAGCGCTGTGGGAACCATATATGTGGTACTGTCGGATTAATCACTCTTAGGGTACTGGTATTGTAGTCGTAGTATAAGCTTATTTGATAACCCTTTCAGTTTTCTATCTGAGTGCTTTACACACATAGCGTTCGACAGTGATAACAATGCTACTAGGCGCAATAAAAAGAAGCATCTTCAAAGGCTATATTTTTCTACGAACACAAATTTCGAAAGTTCTTTCTCTTTGTGACCTGCAAAAGAAATAGACATCTTGCCGAAAAGGTATTTAGAACTGTGTGTGCTCTGATTCACCAATACACGCGGATTTTCGTTATTAGGTTGTGATCAGCAAAAGCAGAAGCTTCATTCAAAACTTCATGCCACTCAATGAAACTGTAGTTGTGCTCTCGTTAGTAATATATTGGCACCAGCTGCAAGGTAATTTGGCCATGGTTCAGTTTTCTGCCACTTCTTTATGACAATAAACAAAATGGTTCATTGAATTATTCCGCGATATTTCACAGTAGGGACTGTCATCACAAATTGAAAAAGTGAGAAATCTATTAGTCTATCTTAGTAGGTACGAGCAGTATTGTACAGAAACAAATTAACACTGCGCATCACAAGGCTTACATTATTTTAACACTGAAGCACAGAAGCACCACCACTGTGGTCATGCTGTGATATAAGTGAGCAGGTTGCATTTAGAAAGTGAAGGAATAATAATTTTTTTGTCAAGGAAGAGGCATTACCCATGATACTGAATTTTGTTATTCAACTTATTGCGTTAGCGCACTCTTTTTATTACGCAAAAATAAATTGTTCGAGCAATTTAAAGCACGTTGCACTGATGTGGTTCAGTGGCCTTCTATATTCGCTTTGATATATGGGGCCCATCGCGTTAACTTGAGTTTGAAAAAAAAGGTGAAAATTTCACGAAATCTTGAAGTATGTCAGCTGCGAATTTCGCAACGCTGTAGTATTTTTATTTCTCTCGGTGTTGTTTAGTTTCTCTTGTGTTTGAGCTTACTCGTACAAAGTGCACCAACCCTGCGGTGACATCTCTTGCAGAACATTTAAAGAAATATCAATAATTGTCAAACAATTCACCACCGCAATTTTAGATCTAGTCTTTTTATCAAGAAATTGTTTTATTGCGATGTCAACCAAGACACCAGAGAAGTAATTCCGTCACGTAGTTGACGTCAAAAAGTACACACGTTCAGAAATTCGAAGCTCCGCCAATAGGAGTCGAACGCAAAACCGCTCGGTCAGCGACAACTGATGCCGGGCACGGTAATCACAGCGCGAGAGTCTTTTTTTTCTTCATTACCGGTCAACTAACATCATATGTGCATCAACAATAGCCAACATTTACAAGATACGCAAAAGTAAAAGTTTCAAGATATCAAACGAATAATAAAGCTTGACTAACTTTTCCTAAAATTTCTAACGTTTGTTAGAGCTTTAACGTTAGCCAGTCAGTCGGGAAAAAAGTCCTTTTGTTTCGGCACATCTATGTACTGTAGAACGCTGCGCAGATGTTAAAAAGGCGCCTTTTATATCTAATAATGTCCTATCAGAGTGATTTTAGCAAGGTACAGTATTGCATCACCACCATGACATCCACGATTAGTTCCTTCTATACATCGTTTCTATGCGTTTGTCCTATTGGGCACGTTTTCAGTCAGAGAAGTGCAATTTAGCCAATGCCTTAACACACCTCCAGGTGGCGGCGTTACCCAAAGCGTGCGCGTGGCTCATAGCGCCCATTCATACGAAAATGGCTATTCAATCCACCCCGTTCTCGTGTATGTAACTCCACAATCCCCACTTACACGCTGTTCCAGGGACGACAGAACGCGCGCTTTGTTGTAGCAACTACAACATCTAACCAGGTATTGCTGTTCATAACTCAAAGATGCGATGAATAGGCGACCTTAGCCCTAACTTGTCAAACCATCCGTCATGCTCTTCTGTCTTTCACGCCGCTTTTCTTGGTTCCATTATTACGTTCAACTGCTACAGCTACCACAGGCATCAGCGACCACAGACATGTTTAATCATGAATCAATAATTCATCATGGAGGCAGGGTGTCGGAATGAAGATGTGTCACTAAGTGTCACCGTGCATGCATTTACGTTAAACGATGCTTCAGCTGTCAAACACCAGCAGACCTTGCATAAGCTCACTCATACCAGTGTACTGTAACTATTAAACAACTTCTGTAAGGAGACATTCTACTTTTGTGTTACACCGATTTCTATGAGGGAGGGAACGACATGCTTTTTGTTACTTACCACTGTGTGGGTTCCCGATTTGATAACATGGGGACGTACGCATAAGAGTAACTGGGTAACATTTCTGAAGCGACTTTTAATGTTTATGTAATTTTTTGTTAGAAGCGTATTTATATGGATGTATTAAAATAACAGTACGTTACTTGTAGACGATACGCCATTTACGAAATCTGACAACATTTTTCTTAACAGCACGGTGAATTTATGATGCGAAATACTCGTGAAAGCTATATTTTTTTGCATGGGCTTGACATAATTGATGACCTTTCGTGCATAGACAATCTATGCGGATATGTTTTTACACTTTTATGGGCCTGCAAAACTTTACAGCAATTTTTCTTACGTATCTACTACGATCACTTTTTCTCTCTGTAAAGGGTAAGCTGGCCAAGCCCCAACATATTCATTTTAACTTAGGCCATTCGATGTGTCTGGCAAGATGCAATCCATCCTTGCCGTCCCCGCGCATGCTTAGTAAGGGCAGGCGTCCTAACAAAAACTCCTCCAAGCGCCAGTTGAGAACTAGGACAGGCAACACTATTGATTTCGAGAAGAAGAGCGTCTCATTGGAGCACATAACGTCTCGCCAATCTCCGACTTGATGAATTCCAGAGGCCCACTACGGACGGCTGGTTTTTCATTAAGGAGTTTCAAACGGAACTGGGTGCAATGACAGTCTATGAACTGTGCGTTGCACACACTGATGAAAGCGGACATTAGAATCCAGTGTCCTTGAAAGGCTGTATTTGGGGCTCGCACATCGTCTCGAAAGAATGACTAGCGACTGCCCCTGACAAGAAAATAAATACATGGAAGGCAGGAAGTTTAACCAGACCACATCCAGTTTGCTAGCTCGATGCATGAAGAGTTCAACAAAGAGGTAAAAGTTTTGATTAAGTCTTTGATATCACAGTTAACAAACTTCTCTTAAATGCGCCATTAGACGACGTCCAAACTTCTTCATTCACCAAAGGTAAAGTCAGAAGGACGGGGCTCTTGACTAGGACACTGTACAATTAATCAGCATTACGATGTTTCTGAGGGAACGTCAGCCTACCGGTGGTTGGCTTTCCCCGTGGCAGTTTATTGAGGAAACTATGGGGATCATAAGCATGCGCAGGCTTCCCCTTCAGGGGGGGGAGGGCGTAGGTTCAGCGCAGTGCCCTCCTCCTCACTAAGGCCATGCATGGAGCAGACTTTGCACCCCCTTCTCCGTATTAGGTGACATGAGGTGGTGGTCGACCCACCCCTCCCCGTGTGCACACACCTTGAATGGCAATAGCGATCTCCCGCCTACTGCCTGAAGCCGGTGCTACATAGCTGCGCAATTACAGAGGATGAGCAGTGGGAGACCGTGCTGCTTAGCACAGATCTAGAAGAACCACACTAGGCAATCCAACCGACTAAGGATGCCTCCAGGGCTCAATGGCTCCTGACTGACTGCAAAGCGTTGGATCGTCAATAGAGAGGCTAATAACGTTTATCATCCTCTGCTTCCTATATTCCTGCCCTAGGTGTAATAGCTACATAATGTTCATTTCCTCGCACTCTAATTGTGTTGAAGTATGACATGGCACTTTTCATTAGCTACATGTATATATATAGTCTCTAATAAATGGAGTTATTGCGAGGTTAACAAATATTCCCACTTAATGCATCACTTGCATAACCGCATCTGCCCCGCGGTTCAAGACATAGTCTCTTGACTCAGAAGCATGACTCATATAAATCAGTGGTGTTTAGAACTCTTGTTCTTAATGCGAATGTCATAAAAGCCAGTCAACTTAGCAGTATGCCCTTTTGGAAGGGAAGTAGAATTTTAGTCACTCCTTTTCAAAACTCGGGTGCATCTGAGCATTATACTGTTCAGTGAAAATTTTATACTTCACTTTCAATTCTAGTTTGCCCTATGGGACAAGAATTATCTCGTAACTTCTTTCACGAGAATTTCAACTCGGACGCTGAGTACAACACATTGTACTATGTTCTACATTGATTGATTTGTGGGGTTTAACGTCCCAAAACCACCATATGATTATGAGAGACGCCGTAGTGGAGGGCTCCGGAAATTTTGACCACCTGGGGTTCTTTAACGTGCACCCAAATCTGAGCACACGGGCCTACAACATTTCCGCCTCCATCGGAAATGCAGCCGCCGCAGCCGGGATTCGAACCCGCGTCCTGCGGGTCAGCAGCCGAGTACCTTAGCCACTAGACCACCGCGGCGGGGCGTACTATGTTCTACAATCGAAGTATAAAGTGTGGTGTGAAATATTCCTAATCAAAACAAAATGCAAATGAAATAAACTTCACATCTGAAATGTAAAAAAAAATCAAGAAACACGAAGCTAAAAATTTTGATCTAGTTACGGCGTAGCGATGCATCCCAGGAAGCATGTACGTTTTATGCAAGCAGAAGAAGTCAAACTTCAAGCGTTTTTTTTTCTAATAATGGAGATGCCCTCGATTTGGCCAAAAAGCCTCTAATGGGCTTGACTGTAACGACAACCTATATGGGCTCGATAGAATAACATCTACTTTGTCCACTACACTGTTCATCACTAATTTGAAAAGTTAAGACATGAAAATGGCGTTGCGGCTAGGCTAGATGACGGTGCCGTCGGGATCATGAACATAATAGCGGGATAAGCGATCGATATCCAGATGGATATTTCCAAACTTGCAACCAGCAGACTAGGAATACTCCTCTAGGCATAACGCCTAACGGCCTAGTCATCCAGTGGGGTCTTTCAGTGAAGACAGCCAACACAGCGCGTGATTATCTGTGACGCCACAGAAAGAGCAGCCGTACAAGTAAGGACCGAATTGCATAATCGCCCAGACAAAAGTAAGACATTGCCACTTAGTTATAGAGTAATTGCGTTCAGACTTTGAAAGGAGACGACTTGCATACACAATACACGATCATGGCCCTGTTAAAGTTTGGAACAAAACTATACCAATGGTAGTTTTGTCGGTTGAAATGTGCAAGTATACGTGTTGTCGTCAGAGCGGTGAGTAGCTGTGGGAATGCGTGAGCTTGAGAAGGACCCCAGGCAAATGGGACGTGTTGTTTGAGTTAGTGGCCGAAAAGGTCAGTAAGTGACCATGCAAATGACACAAAGTTTTTCACGAACCGGCGAAAGTAGGAGTACAGGCCCATGGCACTGCGGAAATCATGGACAGAGCACGACACAGGAAAGTTTGTTACAGCGCGTAATTTAGCCGGGTCTGGTCGTACATCGGTAGCATAAACAAGGTGACCAATCGCAGTAACTTGACGAAGACTAAAGTGGCACTTGGAGCAATTGAGCTGCAGGGCAGCTTGCCGAAATATAGATAGAATGTTCGAAAGGCGTTGAAGGTGTGTTGCGAAAGTAGGTGAGAATATGACCATGTCGTCCAAGTAGCATAAAAATGCATGCCGACAATCTAAATCCTTCAAGCAACGTATCGATTATTTTCTCGAAGGTCGGCGTAGCATTAGAGGTAATAAATGACATGACCTTGAATTGGTAAAGGCCGTCAGGGGTAACCTAGGCGGCCTTCTCTCGATTCATGTCATCTACAGCGATTTGCCAGCAGCCAGATTGGAGGTCGAGAGGTGAAAAGAAGGTGGTGCCATGGAGACAGTCGAGTGCCTTGTCAATGCGTGCCAGAGGGTACACATCATACTGGGTAACTTTGTTGAGGTGCGGACAATCAAAGCAGAAACACCACGAGCCGTCCTTCTTCTCTACTAGTACCCCAAAGGATGCCCAGGGCCCAGAGGATGGTTCGAGTATGTTATTCGAAATCATTTCGGCCGCCACTTTTGATATTACTTCTCGCTCGAATGCAGACACGCGGTAAGGCTCACGCTGAATGGGCGCAGAGTCGCCAGTGTTGATTTGGTGAGTGACTATCTTCCAAGAGACGATGACGTATGCTCAAAAGGCCCCTGATTAGGCGAATACCTTGCAGAGAGCGTCGGCATGATTAAGTGAAACGTCATATCCAATTATGCTTCAAAAATAGCGTCGTCAGAAGTGGGTAACTGTGTGGCCTCAGCTTGATCAGGAGCATATACCACGAAAACACTGACGTCCTCATCTGTGATGAGAGTTAGTTAGACAAGAGACATCAGGTAGGGCAGCACTTAGGGGGTGAAGCCAAAATTAAAGAGCGGAATGAACAGAGAGTTATCAGCTATGGATGCGATGGTAAGTGGCAAAGTCACATCGCGTCATAGTCGAACGTCAGTAAACGGCACAATGAGGTAATCACTGCTAGGAACGGGAGGGGCTGATGAAAAACATACTGCCACCAGCACGTAGTGGGTCGACAGCAAGAGCGGCCCTCAGTCTGAAAGAAAAAAGCAGATCGCGTGCTTCATCTCTCCTTGAGAGCCAGCCACGACTGACGCATCGTCCTAGAGCTAGCTACCCGGTGGTTTAATAAATTCCCCAGTACTTGTAACTCATCGTGACAAACTGGTGGAGGTGCCGGGTAGTCTCACGGATGCTGCAGACACCCCCCCCCCCCCGGAAGCCGTGATATGAGTCCAGTGCGAGTCAATACTCCCGTGCATAGGACCAGCTGCCGAATCAGGGTATTGCCTCCGGAAGTCGACGATACTGCTCCCACCACGTCGACAAACATGACCAGCGCTTCGGTGCAAACCTCGTCAACCGACACGGGAAGCATGACGTCGGACCGCTATACGTTGGAAAGCCCACAGGCAGCGGCGACGTTCTATGGCACGGAGGACGAGGACGTTGACGACTGGTTGGTGGACTTTGAGCACGTAGCCACCTTGAATCAGTGATCGACGCGGCGAAGCTGGGTCGTGTCTATTTCTATCTCGAAGACGGGGCACGTACGTGGTATCAAAACCGAAAAGAGCAGCTGACGACGTGGCCTGAACTCTCCCGTAGACTTAAGCAGACCTATGCCAGTGCTGATCGCCAAGAACGAGCTGAACGAGCTATTTTGGCTCGCGTCCAGTTGCCAAAACGAAACTGTGACAACGTACGTTGAAGACATGACGCGCCTCTTCCGACGGGCCGAATCAAGAATGACGGAGGACAAGAAGTTGCGTCACTTGATGCGTGGTGTCACGGACCAGCTTTTTGCCGGCCTCGTGCGAAGCCTTCCAAAGACGGTCGTGGAGTTTTTGTCCGAGGCCGTGACAATAGAAAAAATGCTGCAGCAGCAATCCAACCAATACGGCAGGCAAGTCAGTGGCATGTGTACTGCCGACATTTTCACCGCCACTAGAACCAGCAACGACATTCTACGTGAACTCATCCGTGATATAGTACGTGAAGAAATCCAAAAGGCTGGTGTAACACCTCATCCTACGGTTATCTCTATTGCAACTGTGATCGAGGATGAGCTGCACCAGGCCCTCCGGGACACCTTGCGTCCTGATACAGCTGCGCCAGCTCCTGCTGAATGCCGCCGTGAGACAACCTATGCGGAAGCCTTGAAACGCTCTGCTGCTTCGCCGCCATTATTCGTCCATCCTTTTCCTGCTGTTTCCCTCCAGTTAGCGCAGCACCTACCGTGCTACGAAGGCACGTACACGCCACCGTTCTTGCCCTTTGTCTCTGGCGCCTGTCGCCAATCGTTCAGTGGAACCAGTTCAGTACATCGATCGACGCACGTCTCCTCGGAAGTCTGATGTTTGGCGCACACCTGATCGCTGGCCTCTGTGCTTTCACTGCGGAGAAGCTGATCACATGTACAGCCAGTGCCCATATCGCCATCTTGAGCTTCGCGGCTTCTCAGCGTACTCACCGCCACCCCGTTACGGCCAGAGACCGCACGAAATCTAAAACTACCTCTCCCAGCATCATGCACCATCATCTTCCGGGCACCAGTCGCGCTCGCCATTACCGAGGCGATTTTCATAAACGTCCTAGCGGTATTCTACCACACGGTCTCCCAGGCCCCGCCGGGAAATCTCGCCCAAGCGACCTCTGGGGGCAGGGTCGCTGAACGTCGAAGCGCTGAAGACCTTCTATTGACGCAGAACCGTACAGAAACCGGTCCGACATCACATACTGCTGCAAAGGATGGCCGACTTTCACTCGACATAGAAGTGACAATTGATGGTTGTGCAGTTAATGCGTTAGTGGATACCGCCGCAGACAATTCCATACTGAGCGGGAAACTGACAACGCAGCTGAAGAAAGTCATCACGCCGTGGCTTAACTCGCAGATTCGGACAGCTGGTGGCCACGGCGTTACTTCACTGGGTGCCTGCTCCACTAGAGTACAGATTCAAGGGTATACATTCGTCGCAAGCTGCCTTGTTCTACGTGAATGCTCCCGTGACGTCATTCTGGGAGTTGACTTTCTACAGGAAAATGGAGCTATCATTGATCTGCAAGAGCGCCGCGTCACATTCTAAGCCCAGCGAGCAATCAACGTGCAGCATGACGGAATGCGTGTAGACATACTCCGTATCTCTGAACAGAGCGTGACGCTTCCTCCACGAGGAAGTGTTCTATTCGACGTAACATGCTGCGGTTTGGGAGATGGTGATGTGGTGGCTGAGACAAATTTAGAACACCTCCTGCAGCAAGGCATTTGTGTAGCTAGAAGTGTAATACACCTTTGTGATGGCCGATCTGAATTGCTCGTAACCAACCTTAGCAACGACCATCGACATCTTTTCCGTGGCATTTCGATAGCGTTTGCCCACGAAGTAGCAAACGTCACCAACTGTCTCACGTCAGAAGTAGTGGATACCGCCGACACGTCAATGAGTAATATTGACATCAATCCTGATCTGTTCACCGATAACCAGACTGCGCTACGAGCGCTCTTGTTCGAGTTCAGGTCTTGCTTCGCAAGTTTCTCAACGATCCGCCAGACGTCAACACAGGATCATCACGTACGAGGACGCACGCCCGATACACCCGAACTCCTACCACGTGTCAGCTGAAGAACGTGAAGCGATACGTACGCAAGTCAGAAAGATGCTTGAAGATGGCGTTATCGAACCATCTAACAGCCTGTGGTCATCTCCAGTCGTACTTTTCAAAAAGAAGGACGCGCCGCTACGCTTCTGCGTCCACTACCGAAAGCTTAACAACGTGATCGAAAAGGATGTGTATCTGCTGCCGCGTATCGACGATTCGCTGGATAGGCTTCATCGTGCCCATTATTTCACTTCTCTCGATCTCAAAAGCGGGTATTGGCAAATCGAGGTAGATCAGCGAGACCGTGAGAAAAGAGCCTTCGTGACCCCAGATGGCCAATAGGAATTTTGAGTGCTCCCTTTTCGCTTGTGTTCAGCGCCGGCAACTTTCCTGCAAATTATGGACAGTGTCCTCACAGGGCTCAAGTGGAAGACTTGTCTTGCCTACTTTCATGATGTGGTGGTCTTCTCTACCACGTTCGAGCAGCACTTTCACCGCCTGCGCAGCGTGCTGGAGGCTATCCGATTGGCGGATTTCACACTATAGCCCCGGAAGTTCGGCTATAAAGAACTGAAATTTATTGGACATGTAGTTAGCGCCGATGGAATGCGGCCCGATCTGGATTAGCTTGCCGCTGTTGCCAAAATACCAGCTCCTGTCGATAAGAAAGCCGTCCGGCGCTTCTTATCGACGAGCAACCAGCAGCTTTTGATGAGCTGCGACAGAGCATGCAATCAGCGCCCGTTCTCGCTCATTTCGACTATGATGCTGACACGGAGGTCCATGCCGACGCTAGTAACATTGGGCTCGGTGCAGTGCTCGTTCAGCGTCAAGAGGACATCGAAGGAGTGATAGCCTAGGCCAGCCGCTCTCTATCCCGTGCCGAGGTGAATTATTCCACTACGGAGGAGGAGCGCCTCGCAGTCGTGTGGGCAATCACCAGGTTTCGCCCGTACGTTTGTGGTCGTCCCTTCAAGATAGTGACGGATCATCACGCGCTCTGTTGATTGGCAAGCCTGCGCCATCCTTCAGGACGGCTAGCACGGTGGAGCTTGCGGCTGCAGGAATTTTATGTCACCATCGTCCATAAGTCCGGCCGTAAGCATGAAGACGCTGACACACTGTCACGCGCACCCCTTCATGTCGTCAGTCAGGAAGCAGAGGAAGACGAAGGCTTCCTGGGCGTCGTTAGCGCATCAGACTTGAGCAAACGGCAGCGAGATGACTCAGAGATTCTTTCAATCATTGATCATTTAGAGGGCCAGGGCGCAATCACACCACGTCATTTATCCCACTCGTTGACGTCGTTCTGCCTGTGAAATGGTGTGGTGTACAAGAAGACCGCTCGTTCGAAAAAGCGTGCTTACCTCAAGGTGGTTCCTCAAGACATGCGAGACGACGTCCTCTTCGCTTGCCATGACAAACCCACATCAGGTCATCTGGGCTACTCAAGGAGACTTGCCAGAGTGAGCGAGAGGTACTATTGGCCAGGACTTTCAGCAAGCGTGAAGAAGTACGTCAAGAGCTGTCGGGAATGTCAGCGCCGAAAGCAACCATCTGTTAAGCCAGCTGGTTTGCTTCAGCCCATCGAAGCATCCTGCACGCCGTTCGACCAAGTCGGCATGGACATTCTCGGGCTATTTCCCCTGTCTGCGGACAGCAACAAATGGGTGATCGTCGCGACCGACTATTTGACACGCTACCCTGAGACGCAGGCGATACCACGAGCCACGGCTTCTGAGGTAGCACAATTTTTCATGCGCCACATCGTGTTGCGATACGGTGCTCCTTCCAGTATAATAACGGACAGAGGCACGGCATTCTCGGCGCAGCTTACGGACGAAGTTTTCAAACTGAGCAACACCAGACACCGAAGGACAACTGAGTACCACCCGCAAACAATCGGACTTACCGAGCGACTGAATAAGACCCTTGCAGGCATGATCTCAATGTATATCGACGTACAGCACAAAACATGGGACCGGATTTCACGTTACGTGCCCTTCGCGTATAATACCACCTTGCAAGAGACCACGCGATTCACGCCATTTCGTCTTCTCTATGACCGCGATGTGCAGACCATGCTATACTCTATGCTACCATGTCAAGACGAAGACGAGTAGGCAACTGACGCCGAAGAATTCGCAGAGCGTGCTGAGGAAGCTCGGCAGCTCGCGCGACTGCACATCGGCCAGCAACAGCAGGCAGACGCACGACGCTATTACACCCGCCACAGAGAAGTGTTTTACAGCCCCGGAGATCAAGTTTGGGTGTGGACGCCCGTCCGCCGCCATGGCCTTAGTGAAAAGAGACTGAGCCGGTACTTTGGGCCATATAAAGTGTTACGCCGCGTCAGTGACGTGAACTACGAAGTGGTTCCGGACTCAACACCACATGCACGGAGCAGCACACGACTGAGGCCAGACGTCGTTCATGTGTTGCGCATGAAACCATTCATTGTGCGTTGTTCGTAACTTTTCCTTTACCGTACAGCATTCTTTGTGTTTTTTGTTTATTTTTGTGAGCTTGCTTTCTCGTTCATTGACGTTTCCTATATTGGCATGCTCTTTGATTTCTACATTTACTTTATTCAAATTTCCAATTTTTTTCACGTGCCTATGTAGTAACATCGTGGTGCTGCTATGTACTTTTCTTTCCTCTTTTTGGGACTTGTTTTTTTTCGGAAGGGGGAATAATGCCACCAGCACGTAGTGGGTCGACAGCAAGAGCGGCCCTCAATCTGGAGGAAAAAAGAAGATCGCGTGCTTCTCTGCTCGAGAGCCAGCCACGACTGACGCATCGTCCTAGAGCTAGCTACCCGGTGGTTTAATAGGTCCCTCAGTACTTGTGACTCATCGTGACAATACGTATGTGATATCTTGAGAGGACAGGCGAACAAAAGTGTGCTGTTTCTTGGGCTAATCGAAAATTCATAACTTAATATAGTATACCAAAAGTGGTTGCGCACAGTTGGCTGGTGTGCTTCTCAGAGTACTCGACGAGGAGTAGAAGAGCGACGCTGATAGTACCGGAAGAACAGTCGATTAAGGCGAAGTGTGCCGAAAGGAAACCAAGGCCAAGTATGCAGTCATGAGAACAAGAAGATGAAACAGCAAAAATGGCCACGGTTTGACGACCGGCAGTGCTTATACAAGCAGTGCACATTGAGAAGACGTCTACCGTACCGCCACCGGCAACATGTATCGAATGCGTCGTAGACGGTGTCATTATCTTCTGCAAGCGGCGGTGTGTAGGAGCGCTCTTAATAGAAAGGTGTGCGCCTGCGCCAATAAGGGCAGTCACAGGAACATGGTCGACTTGTGCTTCAAGCAGGCTGCGGTATGAGGGAAGCGTTAGTACACTCTTAGAAAAAAGGTGGTAGTACTTGCTAACTTTGGGGTAGTAATGGTTTGTCGCATATGTTACAACCCTGGTAGTAAGCGCAGTTAGTAATGGCGAGGGTGATAAAAGTTACTACCTCTGCGGTTACTACCAGCAGTTAGTAACTGTTACTACCATAGGCGTTAAGTTTTCAGAAGTTGTAACCGATACAACGTAGATTATTCATTTTGGCATATTATTACTCCACTGCTAATGTTGGCTAATCAATGTCTTATAACTAGACAAATTCGGGTGGGAAGTGGGGTGTGCCATGAATGCGAAGAACGCATAGACCAAACAAGTTCACTACTTTTTTACGTATACATATACTTAGAAGTAAGCGTGGGTATATATAGCCCCTACTTCACCGGGGCATGTCTGGCACAAGGGAGCGTTTGCGTTTCAGGATGAATTATAACAAATACATACCTCAAGCACTATATTACACAACCCGGTTACGTGTCTTTGGTGAAGTAGCACAAGAGTTTTATTAAGCTTTACTTATAAAAATTATAGCTTATATTTAGTTATTATAAAATGCCACAAAAAGGTATTATGTACAGTGGCCGGAACAATGTACCGAGCTCATTCTCAGTGCATCATAATGCTTCACACGACTAATATATCAGCGTTTAAAAAGTAATAATCGTTTTGGGGGTTTGAAGCGCCAAAACAATGATAATAGTTGGAGACATGCCGCAGTGGATTAACTGTGAATGTCCTCGAGGCTAATTGTGACCGTCTGGTTATTTTGACCTGCCGGTCATGTTAGTATGTGCTGTTTTAGATGCGGAAGCATCTTATACTCGCGCCTTGTAGTGGGCCGTCCGCACCGTCCGCGCCGTCCGCACCGCTTCTCGAACATTCGACAGCTGACGCGCGCGCATGCGCCGTCGCGCCGTCGCCCACATCTGTGCCGCACGCGCTTCTCCTTCGAGAACATTCGACAGCTGACAGCGCATGCGCCGTCGCGCCGTCGCCATCTGTGCCGCGCGCGCGCTTCTCCTTCGAGAACATTCAACAGCTGACAGTGCATGCGCCGTCGCGCTGTATCTATACTCAAGGTCGGCGCTCGCTCGCTCAGTTGCCGCTCGTCGGTTGGTTTGTACGGCGCGTCGACGTCCAAGGTCACGGTGAAATGAATTCCAACGAATCCACAAACACAATGATCGACGTCCCTTCGACCAGCGCCGTCCTTTCGCATACGTGTGTACGTGTTCACTCATTTAACACCCCTCCTACAACCACGTTAACCAATTTAGCCATCGACCCAAGTAAGTCGCAATTTAACACCCCATTTCACAACCACGTTAACCAATTTAGCCATCGACCCAAGTAAGTCGCACTTTAACACCCCGTTAACCAATTATATGCTCCGCATCCTCCTCAGTGTTCCCCCGAGGGAAGCTGCGGGCAATTTTTTACTAAGTTTGACGTGATTGTTTATTACTAGGCGTGTAGCACTTGCTTATGGTTTGTAAACTTGTACTTCTTCGTTTCGACAATCTCTGAGTGATGTTTACATATCTCGGTTGAGTCATTTAGAACAACATGTATTTTCTTGATCTATGGATACCTTCTGCGTCATTTTCCATGTAGTGAATATACGTCGAGACGACTCCTCTCATAAACTATCAGAATCGCATTAACACACTATTTAGGAATAGATAGTCAAAAGCCGGGTAGCAAAGAGGTAGTAATGAGGCAATAATGGTAGTAACGGCTGCAGTTACTACCTGTTTCATTTCAGTTACTAACTGTTTGCTAACATAGGTAGTAAAGAGGTCGCAAAAAGTTAGTAATGGTTGCAGGTAGTAACTGTTTACTAACGTAGGTAGTAAACAGGTAGCAAAAGGGTAGTAACGGACGAAGAAAGGTAGTAACCGCTGCAGTTACTACCTATTTGCTTGCAGTTTCTACCTTTTTACTAACTTTCTTTAAGAGTGTAGAGGATTTCCAGGCGTTAGTGGTATTGCAGCTTCATCTGCATAAGCTGCAATATCTAGTTTTTCTGCTATAATCGTCTAGGGAAGCTCGGCGAGTATAAACGGCAAAGCTGCTGGGGGCGGGATTGGCGGAATCGCGGCGACCGGGCGAAAGGGTATCAGTGGGGAGAGGCTGGTGAGATGGCGACGAGTAAATATTGGATGGTGTAGCAGCTGAACGTCTAGGGGCCGCAGGGTGCATGTAAGCCTGGGTTGAAAAGGTATGGCGTGGTGGGTTTGACCAGTGGTGGTGGCAATACCAATGAACGTGCTCTGGAGGTTGCAGGAAAAAAAACGAATGCTGGTCGTCGGGTGTTTGCCATTCTGAAGGGTTGGCGGAGGGCATTGTCGGAGGGAATTGGCAAGCGTTTCCAAGGAAGTAAGGCTGGGCTTCAGGGCAAGTCAAAGGACACGCTGATGGAAGGACGAGGTTTGCAAACTCCTGCGTCACCACAGCTTGAATGAACGCCACCGACAACTGTTGTAGGTCAAAGACGCGTAGGTCAACAGTTCTAGGTCTACTAACGCGGCCAAAATGAGTGGCTGAATCGGACCACGACAGGCGGCTTCGATTGCCCGACGAACAATACCCAGGACGTTGTTACAATGGACTGGTTAGCGGGCGGCTACACACGATAAGGCTGCGGCCGCGTTGGGCATCCAGGTGAATCGCCGAGTAATACAGCGGCTCTTGGCTTTTTTAAACCACTGGCACTCCTTCATGAGGACGTCGATGGGGGAAACGTTGCTATAGACGAGAAGGTAAAGGCATTTTCTGCTATGCCCTTCAGCACCCGCGCTACTTTATCAGAGTCACGCATGTGGTCGTCAATCTGGCGGGATAGGGCTACGACGTCATGAATTAACGCAATGTACGATTCGGTAGACGTCTGAGCACGAGTCGCCAGTTGATTCCGCGTAACTATTTGCCGCCCAACGGTGTTTTCAAAAAAAACTGCGAATATTCTCTAGAACCTGAGCTTGTAATTTCAGCTTCGCTGTCTCGAACCACACGTGCGGTGGGTCATCGAGGTAGAAAAGCACGTTGGCAAGCATGTGTGTCGGGTCTCACTTATTGATGGTGCCCATTCATTTGTTACGAGTGATCCGTTTGTCGATGTCAACGACATCCTGACAGGAAAATATGCCAGAATCACGGGCAGGAAGTAGAAGCCGTGGAAAGTACAGGCGGTCAAGACTATGGTACTTGAACCTGTGACATGGTCAGACGGGCGAAGATACAGTCATTGCGGAGCT
The DNA here is from genome assembly GCF_013339725.1 of Rhipicephalus microplus. Taxonomy (NCBI): domain Eukaryota; kingdom Metazoa; phylum Arthropoda; class Arachnida; order Ixodida; family Ixodidae; genus Rhipicephalus; species Rhipicephalus microplus. Next base: position 32,777 of record NW_023612433.1, read on the forward strand.
TCGCGACGAGTAGAGGGAAGTACCCAGCGCCTCCAACCCAAAGTTGTTATGTGAAATTGACAGAAAGAGTAGCTATTTACAAACTATATTTTCACTGATGAGCGTAGAATTGACCAAGATGCAGGACAGCACGCACAGTGAACCGACTAGCGCCGTCTTCCTTGTGCAGAATCTCTGATCGCTAAAAAGTCAGCTACGTAGCAATATCGCAATCTGTAGAAGGGTTGGAAACAAGACAAACAAACAGCCATTTCCAATGGTGCGCTGCAAAAATGTTTTTCTTTAAAAAACAGAACAAAAAATACAAAAGTACACCTATACGTTCTAAATGAATAGGGTTTTATTCAATTTTTCCCAATTGTGGGAACAAGAGACAGCTAGTTTATGTCAGAACAAGTCTGACGTTGACTATGAGTTCGCTGGTGCAGGGAGAAATTTCGGAACGTCATTATTTATGGTTTGTATTCGTTTTGATAATATTGTTATTATAATGATGATTATCGTGGGAGAGGAAGAATTTTATTTCATTTCTGCTATTGTCAGGCCTGACTTAGAATTACGCTTACCTTCTTCTGTCGACTTTATTTATTATAATCATCATCATCATCATCATCATCAGCAGCAGCAGCAGCAGCAGCAGCAGCCTGTCTACGCCCACTGCAGGGCAAATGCCTCTCCCATAAGCCACCATTCAACTCTGTCTTGTGCTTTCCATTGCCGCATTATCCCTGCAAATTTTTTAATCTCATCGGCACACGTACCTAACTTTCTGTCTGTCCTTCGTATGGTGGCCTTCTCTGATAATCCATTCAGTTACCCTTAAGTACCAGCGGTAATTCTGCCTACGTGCTACGTGCCGAGCCCATGTCCGTTTCTCTTTCATGGTTTCTATTAAGATATTCTTAGCCCCGGTTTGTTTCCTGACCCACTCTGCCTTGTTCTTGTCTCTTAAGGTTACACCTATCATTTCACTTTCCATTGCTCACTGCTTCGTCCTCAACTAAACCTGAACGCTCTTTGCTAGCCTCCAGATTTATGCTCTGTGGGTAAGGACCGGAGATGCAGCTGTTATATACCTTCCTTTTGAGGGACAGTGGCAGATTACCATTCATAAATTGAGAATGTTTGCCGAATTCGATCCACCCAATTCTTATTTTTGAAATATTTTACTCTTATGGTCTGGCTCCGCGGTTACTACCTGTCCTAATTAAACGTAGTCTTTTTAAATTTCTAGCGTGTCTCTACCTATCGCAAAGTGCTGTTTTCTGCCGCGACTGTCGCATATTGGTTTTCTGTTATGCATATTATTTTCAGACCTACTTTTCTGCTTTTCCTGTTCAGTTCAGTAATCGCTAACTGTAATTCGTCCCCTGGGTTACTCATCAAGACAATGTCATCAGTGAATCGCAGGTTTCTAAGGTACTCTCTGTTAACTCTTATCCCTAAGTCCTCCTACTAGGCCTCTGAAAACCTTCTCAAAGCTCGAAGTAAATGGCATTTGGGAGATAGTAGCCTCTTGTTTTACGCCCTTCTTTATTAAGACTTTGTCGCTTTTTTATGGAGACCTACGGTGGCTCTGGATTTACTGTAGTCTTCCTCCAGTATGTTTATGTAGGGTTCTTCGATGCCCTGATTTCGCAGTGCCTGTATTACTGCTGATGTCTCGACTGAGTCAAACGCCTTCTCGTAATCTATAAACGCTATGCATAGGAAACGGTTGTATTCCGCCCATTTCTCTATTACTTGATTTATAGTATGAATATGGTCTATTGTGGAGTAGCTTGTACAAAATCCTGCTTGGTCCTTTGGTTGATTGAACTCTAATGTCGCCCTAATTCTATTAGCTATTATTTTTGTAAAGAGTTCGTAGAGAAAGTACAGTAAGCTGATTGGCTTGTAATTTTTTCAGTAAAGATATGGCATTTCAAAGTATTTAAATGAAGGTTGCCATACCTTTATTATAGGGCAGGTTGCTATCGCTTCACCTATAAGATGCGCTTCCTCTTCCTCTGTTGCGGATTACTTCTGTGTCTTACTCCTGTCTGTTTTAATACATTCTCATTTTGTCCTATAAAGTGATGCAAAAAGTAAAGTCTGAACGTTTCTTTGAAGATGACAGTGTCATTCGTCTTTGTCGAGAAGAAAGGCGGCTGGTTCATTAGCGATGAATGCTCGATCCATCAGCTGTGCCTAATTCTATCACAGGAGGGCTTTGGGCCAGTAATTTGGGCCAGAGAGCAGATCCGTGAAAGCTGAGAGGTTGCATGACATATGAGTTGGGTGGACCGTAATTAATACCCCACAATGAAAGAAGAACCGACGTGGGCAACAAAGTTTGTGTTTTTACTCGAACAAAGCAATAAGAGCATAGCGAAATGTTTGGTCTAAACTTTTACGTTAAGAATCGCCAAACACTACACAGTCAGAAGTTATACATGATTGCATCAACCACCTAACACTGCGTCGATATATTTTTAGCTGTGTCACGCACCTGTGCTTCTTTAGAGGCGCAAAAGTTGTGCATTAGGAAATTCACTGGGAGCACGATTCAAATAATCATTCAGTAGAGTTCATTTCAAAAACATAACTGCGGACGGTCTTGCGTTAATTACAGAGATAAAGCTGCAAAATATATGGCGGAAAGAACAAAGAATATATCACACTTACAGAAAAAGTTTTGTAAATTAACTGAAACATGAAAATGGCTGTTAATGTGAATAAAAACTGACATCAGAATATCTCAGTTGAATTAAAACAGCGAAACAGCAAGCTAAACGCACGCATGTTGGTAGTAAACAGTTGTCTGACATTTCTCTGACAAGGTTTCCTCATTTTACAAGGATGAATACATCACAAGCACTTGAACACTGCAGAAGAGGTCTGTGAACTTTATGACACAGCATCTTTGTTATAAGCATCTTGATTTAAATGCCTACAAATAGGGAAACTGGGAAAGCGAGATGAACTTAATTTCAAGCCAGAAAATCAGAAAATACAATAAGAATGGATATCTGTTCACGAGGAACATACTTGAGCAATGAAGGTGACTGGCTTTACGCAGGCTTCGTGCACATAAACTTTGTCTTTAAAAGTTTGAAATGACTTCATTATATTTTTTTTACTGAAGCGGGCACTGATACTTCGGGTATAGATAAGGTGCGGCATCCAAAATGATTGCAATGACAGTAACATATGTGAAATATTTTAAATAGGAGACCGCGACACGTAACGTAATATTAGGTATAACTCACAAAGTTGTGGCGAAAAGTCGGCACATATTTCTATATTTAGTACATGCCTTCACATATTATGCATCGTTCACGTTTCAGTAAAAAAGTTTTCCGTAAATATAAAATTGCTGCTCGCTTTGATCATTTCGTCAAAACACCAGATTCTTGCTCAAGCCAGGCCGGCTTGGAGTAATGTGAAGAGAAAATAAATATTACTTCAAATATTTTCTATAAGTCACGGGAGGTGATGTGGCAAATTTTATTGATTCCGCATGAAACAAAAATTTAGGGCTTTGATTTACAACTCCTTTACCGTTCCACAAATTTCTTGCAATGTTTTTTGCAGAGAGTGAGATCGTAATACTCTGCAGTAAGTTTATTCAAACTCGTACATTTTTCGAGCAATCTTCATAAAGTCAACTGTTCAGAGACGGTTGTATAACATATTTTGCGTACATCTGTCGCTGGTACTACACTCTGCGTGTTTAGTCTTGAAGAGTTGCATTTAATAGCATGTGTTCGTGCAGTAGCTGCCATCAGGAAGCATTCGTAGGTTCGAGAACGAACTCCTCGGTTTGAGATCGCAGTGTGCGCATGGCCGGACACATTTCACGTTGTGACTTCGTGTCCTGCTACTCCACTCCCTCTATCATCCCCCTTCTCCTTCCCATCTAGAGAGGCTTGGGAAGAGTACCTGCTTGACTGCTCTACCTTGGACGCGCAACGCTCCTGGGTGACGCGCGGCCGGGCAGGATGGACTAAGGACTGCCACTCAGGCGCACAAGAACCCTAGTTCATTTAAAAACAAAAAAGTTTGCCACCACCATGGCGGGGTCGTAGCAGTACCTGGCATGAAAGCTTGGATCCATCACGACACATTTCAACATCAGCCACGCATTCCGTTTTCTTGCTAAATGCTGGAACAATTTCAACTTGATAAAGTCAGCGGAAATGAGTGAGTAAACCAATGAAACATGTCCACGCTGAGCAATGCGGGCTTCTGCGTATATTGGCATATCTGGCATAAAGCTTCCCGGTCTCAGACTGAGACTATGGTTCGATTTGACGTCACTATTACAGTGTATGCAGATTCTTTCATGTAGTATTAGTAAGGAGTTATTTAAATGTATTCAAATTGCGTAAAAATGCTGCAGCAAGAAGTTTGAAATTTTTATCCTTTCAAAGCCAGCTCGATTTTGTGCATCAGTGGTAAAAGGACATGAGATGGATAGCTTTTGTACGCATTGTCTTGACGTGCGTAACAGGTTTCCGGAAGCTTGCCGTAAGGCGTGGTAGTAGACAAAGGTCATTGCTGGTGAATTCTGTTTGATGTTTCCTGGCGTGTACCGTATACTAAGCCATGGTTTCAGGGGGGCCACCGTTGCAGAGCCAAAATGCAGTGATATGTTCAAGCAGAATTTTCATTCACGCACAACGCTGACGCTTCACTCACAACCAACGACGCCTATACCAATATTTCTGCAGAAGAAGCTCCTCAGCGCTATCACGTGATCACGTGATCCACTGATGGTGGTGACCTAAAACTCCTGACTGTGTTAAGGTAGTTGATACGCAAAATACGAACAGTCCTCAAATCAATGACATCACCGTTAGCACGAAGCTCATAACCAGTTATCGATACTCAGAAGTCATCCCTTGCAAGCATACAATTATATCACTCATTCTTACCAACATATGAAGTGCGCAGTGGAGGTATCAAGCTTGAAAACAGTCCTCAGCTTGATATGTTAGGAAGAGCGGTGAAATATTTTTCTTTTCTTTCATTTGTCTACTCTGTTCCAACACTTTCCACCTTTAATGCACCTTCACGTGCAAGGACAAGGAACCAAGTGCCTTCTGGTGAAGCTTCATAGTTTTTCTAGCACATCTTCTGTTTTTATATATAGTAATCTTAAGCACTATTACAAAGAGTAAATACAAAAAACTGTAGATATGTGCTAATGTATAAGGTAGATTTAACGATGACACTTGTATTAACGGTCCAGTGGCGACTGATGAACATGTTTGTATACTGACGAGTTGAGAAGAGATATATTTCTATGGGCCTTCATTTATTAGGTTGTGGTTCTCCGGTGAATTAATCATACGTTTCAGTCTTTCCGAAAGCAGTTATACTTTTATGTCGGTAGGCACAATTTCAGTGTGGACTTGCTGAACAGCTTCGTTTTGCATCTAAATCAATATGTACCGTTCTTTAATTCAGCACTCCAATCCACACTGCCGACTTTATATTCATAAATGGGCTCGTTGAGGGCCGAGGGGTTATTGCTGTAATCACCCTTCGTCTGCATTCATTTCTGTAATGTCCTTAAGATAACATAGTCGGGGTGGTATACTTCGATGTACGTGGGCCTGTATATAGCCTTCATTACATATGGCACATGTTTGCAAGTTGAGTAAAGTATGGGAAAACATTCTGTGATAAAAAAACCTTGGCATGAACCTATTTTTTGTACCGGACGAGGTGATCGAGACCGTACAGTGTTGAGAAGTGTGCTTCACGTGCTCAAAATGAAACACTGCTGTCGCAACCATCGCCTCATATCAAACACGTTAATGAAGACGGATTATGCTGAGCGTCAACGTTCCATAGCCACCAAATTCCGGACTGCTGTCGAAATGTGCCTGCCCGTGCGTTTTTCGTCGCAATTATCGGGCGGTGAGCGAAATGACTAATGTGCTTACATCAAGCGCGAGGCGAACAACCATTAGTGGATTCCCCTTCTTGCGACAGAGCGAACTGCGCACTAGTCGGCGCCTCCAATGACAGCCTTCACTGCCGCCTGATGATGGCAATACGTCTGCTGTCTATTTTGCAGCTTCAGCTTTGTTTTGTAGATCCTTTGAACACTCTCCAGAGTCATAGCTTGAGGGTGGCTTGCACTCGCCATTACGTGTGGCGGAACCACTATGAGATCAGGCTTGCTCTCTAGCCCGCATACAAGGAGTTTATGCCTCAGGGCTTGTCAGTGTTTATTCTTTTGATTATGTTTCACTGTTTCTACATCAATAGTTCTTTCATTCACGCACGAGCCAATTCGACGTTTTTCACACTTTCGACGTGATAACGCAAGCTCCCAGAAGGTAGAGCTGAATAATTCATGTGTAATGAAAAATTTCACTAACCGCAATGGATGGTATGTTACCATCATAAGTACATGTATTAAGAGTACACTTAAAGAATGGGGCATGAAATCATAAGCGATAATGCCACCTTACTGTATTGTTTACCTTTCATTTATATAGTTCCCGGTTAATTACTATTCATTTCAGTCCATTCAAAACAAATGAAATACGTTTAAGGATTGTGCTGCATTACACTACCCCACCGTTGTCACATCTTTTCTTAGTCATCGAACTTGAACAGCCAATGACTCCTGTAGAACCCTCGTAGCTATTTCCGCATATGTGCTTTGATGGGGTTCATGCTTAAGGTGATCCTTTTGTGAGAGTGCTTTAGAGTTTTCCGAGCATGTAACAGATGTCTATCTGTGATGCCTTACGCACATACCTGGCTTTACCTATAAAAGTGATGCTTTGTGGGGAATACTGCCTGCTCTATCTGCCGTACTATATATGTCTAACGACAGCAGTGCTAACGCATTGTCACACAAACATTTCACTGACAGTGGAAGTTCTTGCATCCATTAGCTTCACGAAAATAAAGGTTGCTTGTTTTTAACGAAAGCCTGTTGTACTGAACAAAAAATAGCGTAGAGCATGTTTCTTAGTGTGGGCGTGTTTGTATGTGTGTGCACGTGCGTGCGTGTTTGTGAGGGCACACTGCTGTTGTGACTGCCCTTGTTTTTTTAAATTTATTGCACTTATTTACTGGTCCTAGTTTGAGGTCATCGCAACGAGGTAAATGCAAGACCGACACACCTTATGTGTGTATGATAGCTGGTCTCCTTTCAGCTATCTACTTCTCGTCGATGTTCTCTACTCGTTTACAGAACTTCGTTACACGTTCTGGTTACAACCCGTTGTAGTTACGTATGCATCACCACTACATGCGCCCTGTCTTCATGAAGTGTAGTACCTCTGTTTATTTAACAATACAAACATAAGCGATCAAAGTAGGGAAGAATAGATTCTTTAGCACTTATTTGCTCAAATATTCCTTCTTTGAACCACTTGTTGAAACTTGGGAACACCAAACGAACGTACTGTTTTTTACGCTAAATTAGTAGAAAACTGGACAGCTGTTCGCATCTTGTTCACAAACTACGTCATGCGAGATTTACAATCTTTTGTCTTCACTGAACTCGAGAAGAAGACATACACAAACTGCATAAACACTCTCATTTTAAGCAAACAGCGTTAGGCAGCATTGTTCTTGAGATATTTACCGATAGAAACTTTTCAGAAAACATGAAGTTCAGGATTCTTGAGCGCCGCCTTCAAGAGTACGAGGTGACAACGTGGTCGGCTCCCGTTCATAAAGTCTTCTTAATTTTTTACCAGGTTTAGCTTCTCTGTAAATGTCTCAACCCTGCTGCGAAGAAAGAAATGTATCTGCACTATTCACCATTTGAACAAATCCTGTAACTCATGGCTACTACAAGTGCAGTCGTGAAATGTACACTACGCCATAATTCATGATATTGAGTATCACGCACTACGTGTTCTTAAAGCGATACGTGCAGCAACTCGTTTTCATGATGCTGCTACTGATCATGATGACCAATTATGCATGAACACCTTGTAATGGGTCAGATAATAAAATACTAACTTCATGCTCAATACATATAGCGAAGTACATGGTAGGAATCTTTCCTTCAGCCACACAGTGCTATGGGTGTTGACGAATTTGACCAGAGATCCAGGCAAATGTTTCAAATTAGCTGAAACGAAACCATATACATGCATTACTTATTTTTAGAATTGCACTGTTATTAACGCGCAAAAAGCTTAGTTTGAACGCCTCTTGAAACACGAAGTTCTTGTTATTTATTTCCATCTAACTAGAATTTTTACTCGCAACTTAAGGCGTCAGCATCTAAAGACTGCTGAGCGAATGAAATACCCGATCGTTTACTGCGTGATTACAATCGATTCTGACCAGTTAATATCTCAATTATTCAGACTTCACCACAAAGAAGTTCCGCGCGTGGAGACGTATTCTTCTTACACACTACTTATTCTTCACGAGACAAAGCTTTTGCCGTATAATCTTCAGCTGTGCTAATCTTTTAAAATGGAGAAAGCGTCTTTATGGAAACTGGCTCTCAAGAAACACAGTTATATTGAAAGAATATCGTGCATGCTACTACTGTAAAGGAGCTCAAATGTCTCTTGAGCATCTGCACCACGTGTTTTACACTAAAACTTCTAACAAAGCATGCACTGTAAGCTTAGGTGCTGTTTAATATACGTGACACCCCTGAATTTATGTAGCCTACTAGCATTAGCAAACTGGAGAACTGCGCATTTTGCGCTACGCGCGCAGTTGAACACGGATTACGGCGCACTGAACTATTCGGTATTGACGTACACTTGCGCTTCGAAGTCGTTTATGACCCATTTTAGAGTCTTACTTTCGAGACCTCTGCATTCGTACATGGCTTTTAACATCGAGCTTCCGAAGGCAGTAAACTTGCTAACATTTACTGCCACTCACACTGGAGGCCCAACGCCGTTCGGTGTATAAATATATATAACATTGGCTCAGGAACGAAACCTTGTTTTAACATTAGCTCGGCGCTTTACATGTTGCCTATGCAAGCGTTTTATGTCTTGGACAGAAAATAAACCTGTTTATTCTTATAATATTATTATTTATATTTGTAAATACCCATAAATAAAACGAAGTTAAACCCGGGAGGGCAGCATGATTTCAATGTTCTACCTTCTAAATAGCACTCGAGGAGCTTGAAAAAGGAAGCAGTGTAGAAGAAGTAGTATGCGAAGAATACATTAACTAGGTCAGGAACAGGCACAAGAAGCACCCAGACAGATGACGCAAAGCAATGAATGGATGTTTCCTTGATGTGCGCCTGTGCAAGAGCATTAGAATTTTGTGTACTCAAAATGATGTGGCACCTAGCGTACTTATTTTGTATTGCCCCTGATTGTCTACACTGTACTTATGGTATTAGACTTGAGCAGATGCAGTGTGCTGATTCATTTGTTGTACACGGACACTGCCAGTTTATTACCGTTATAGAGGTATGACTACAGGTATAATGTGATTGAAGTTAAAAGCAAGTTTTGTCGACACTGTAATGTATCATAATCATTCGTATCATAAGATTTGGAAGTGATAAGAACACCAAAATTAGGAAAACAATCTATTAAAATCAGAAAAAAAGGATATATTTTTGTCATAAACCAATACAGCTGCATTAAAATGACAATGCCTGGTATTAAACTGACAATGCGGTGCTACCTGCCGTTGAGTATTTGCAGCAAAGTTTAGACGCACGGATGAAAAAAAAAAGGAATACGAAGACAGTGCAAACTACTGGCATTTATTAAAGCCTCTGCAGATTATATGGCTGATGTTATCTCCAGTTAAAGACTGCTGGTCAAAGATTGGAAAAGTGAAAAAAAAACATTTATACCCCACTAGGGCACTTATCATGAAGGTAGTTTATTCTTTTAAGGTGATGCTTCATTAAAAATTGTGTTCTTTCTCTTCAGTTCTGTTTGAAATTTGCAGGGTGAGAGCTACTTAATATCTTCGATGTCACTTCCACCTTAAAAGGAACATAGTTGATACCTTAATCTTGTTAATGAAATAGAATCAATTCATTTTTTCACTCGGAAAAAGAGTTGATACCTTCTTATGGGGACTGAAATTGAATCAATTGTATTTTTCAATTGGAAACAAACCTTACAATTTACTTCAGCAAAAGCTTTTGAGCTTTTGCATTCACAAAAGGTATGCCTTTTTTGCACACTCTCAAGTCTATATGCTTTGGTCATTACTAGCTTATAACTAGTAAAATTGTTTACATGATGGGTGGCGATAGTGCCAACTTTTTTATACTAAATTGAAACGCTCTTGTATTTTTCAGACAGAACTCAGATATTGCAGGGCAAGTAATTGGCTCACGTGATGAGTCTCAAGATGTTCTTGAAGCCCGTATACATTTACTTTCATATTTTGTTGAATGAATTTGATTTAACACACTTCTTATAAACATACTGTTTTTTAAGTTCTGTTAGTGTTATACCTGGAATATAATTATTATTCACAGTGCAGCAGAGGGCACAAAGTAACATTAACCAGTACCTTAAGTTGGAACTCTCACATAACTAACATATGCGCTGCCGCTTTCCGTAAACTTTGTTTGTTACGACACAAACTCAAAACCGCTCCCTCTGAGGTTAAATACTTAGCATATACTTCTATAATTAGACCTAAACTTGAATATGCCTGCGTTATTTGGGATCCTCACACTAAAACCAATGTCGAATGCCTCGAAAGAATTCAAAGAAGGGCCGTCCGCTTTATTTATGGTATGTACGGTCCAACAGACTCCGTTTCTGCCCAGATGGAAAGACATGGTATCCCAACATTAGAATCGCGACGTAAATCATTTAGGCTAAAATTACTGCACCAAATGGTTAACCGGAAGCTCTTATTTGATCACAGCCCCTACATTAGTCGCCTGGAAACACGGCGCGGTCGTCATTCACACACCCTTGCCTTAACTCCGTATTTCTCCAAAACTAATCTCTTCAAATTTTCGTTTTTCCCGCGCACAATCTGTGAGTGGAACAATTTACCGTTTGCCGCCCTGCTATCGACAGATTCTATTGACGCACATGTTTTCCTGAGGATGTAAAAGTGTTTTGCAGTTTTTCTTTCTCTTACTTTCAGTGCCTTGTTGTTTCCCTTTGATTCCCTTTGTGATTCACACATTCCCACTTAAATCATCGCTGTTACGATAAGTTTGATTGCATTGTTGTTGTATGTGTGTGATGATTGAATTATTGTATGCTGTGTGATGTTTGGCTTGATTGCCTTACTGCCTGTACCATTCCTGCTTGGGCTCCATGCCTGCAGTATCTTGTAAATAAATAAATAAATAAAAAGTGTGGTTTTAAATATTCTCATGGACTAAATTCGAATACAGTACACTGAAACTCATGGTTTGTGGAGATCGATTTAATGTGAAAGCTTTAATGGCAAGCTGTCTTGGCTGCATTTTTATTACTCCTTGAGTCAATTGTTACCAAGTTGATATCTATTTTTGTGCGAACTTAGGAGCTTTCAGCATATCAAGGGCTCACCAGATATGTCAATTGCACTGATGCCTCAGGAGTAGCTGATGGTACAATATTTTTCCTGCACTCTCATCTGTGTTTTTAAGAGCATACACTTCAGGTTTATTGAAATCAGGTGCATGCCACAGTGCCACAATGTGCATATCAAAATTTTTGCCCAGGTAAAACAGCGCTTCATTGTAGCTTGTTGAGTCATATATGAGTACATATTTGTGGTTTATTACAATGTTCTAAACAAGGATAGCCAACATTGCAAACACACTTCGACATTGCTTCAATACCATGCTTGAATAGTCTTTCCTGGAGCATTTACAACCACTAGCGTGGCTATGTACACCGCCTGAATTTCCAAGGTTCAAATGCAGCCGCAAATGACATTTACTGCATCTCTTCATTGAAATTTTTCACTCGTTTAGAAGCTGCTATTATTGGCAACAGATGTGCTGTTGTCATCATCATCATCATCAGCCTGACTACGTCCACTGTAGGACAAAGGCCTCTCCCATGTTTCGCCAGTTAACCCGGTCCTGTGCTTGCTGCTGCCAATTTATACCCGCAAACTTCTTAATCTCATCTGCCCACCTAACCTTCTGTCTCCCCCTAACCCGCTTCCCTTCTCTGGGAATCCAGTCAGTTACCCTTAATGACCAGCGGTTATCCTGTCTACGCGCTACATGCCCTGCCCATGTCCATTTCTTCTTCTTGATTTCAGCTATGATATCCTTAACCCCCGTTTGTTCCCTAATCCACTCTGCTCTCTTCTTGTCTCTTAAGGTTACACCTACCATTTTTCTTTCCATTGCTCGCTGCGTCGTCCTCAATTTAAGCTGAACCCTCTTTGTAAGTCTCCAGGTTTCTGCTCCGTAGCTAAGTACCGGCAAGATACAGCTGTTATATACCTTCCTCTTGAGGGTTAGTGGCAATCTACCTGTCATAATTTGCGAGTGCTTGCCGAATGTGCTCCACCCCATTCTTATTCTTCTAGTTACTTCAATCTCGTGGTTCGGCTCTGCGGTTATTACCTGCCCTAAGTAGATATAGTCTTTTACAACTTCAAGTGCACTATTACCTATCTCGAAGCGCTGCTCTTTGCCGAGGTTGTTGTACATTACTTTCGTTTTCTGCAGATTAATTTTAAGACCCACCTTTCCGCTCTCCTTGTCTAACTCCGTAATCATGAGTTGCAATTCGTCCCCCGAGTTACTCAGCAATGCAATGTCATCGGCGAAGCGCAGGTTACTAAGGTACTCTCCATTGACTCTTATCCCTAACTGTTCCCATTCCAGGCTTCTGAAAACCTCCTGTAAGCACGCGGTAAATAGCATTGGGGAAATTGTGTCCCCCTGCCTTACACCCTTCTTGATTGGTATTTTGTTGCTTTCTTTATGAAGCACTATGGTAGCAGTTGATCCCCTGTAGATTTCTTCCAGAATATTTATATATACTTCATCTACGCCCTGATTCCGCAGTGTTTGCATGACGGCTGATATTTCTACTGAATCAAACGCCTTCTCGTAATCTATGAAGGCTATGTATAGTGGTTGGTTATACTCTGAGCATTTCTCTATTACCTGATTGACAGTATGAATGTGGTCAATCGTTGAGTAGCCTGTTCGAAATCCTGCTTGTTCCTTTGGTTGATTGAATTCTAATGTTCTCTTTACTCTGTTAGCAATTACCTTTGTAAATAGCTTGTATACTACAGAGAGCAGGCTGATCGGCCTGTAATTCTTCAAGTCCTTGTCATCTCCTTTCTTATGTATTAAGATGATGTTAGCGTTCTTCCAAGACTCTGGTACTCTTCCCGTCAGGAGACACCTCGTAAACAGGGTGGCTAGTTTTTCTAACACAATCTGTCCTCCATCTTTCAGCAGATCTGATGTTACCTGATCCTCACCAGCAGCTTTGCCCCTTTGCATGCTCTCCAAAGCTTTTCTGACTTCTTCTATCATTACTGGTGGGGTGTAATCTGGGTTACTGCTAGTTCTTATAGTATTAAGGTCGTGGTTGTCTCGGCTACTGTACAGATCTCTGTAAAACTCCTCCGCTATTTTAACTATCCTATCCATATTGGTAGTTATTTTGCCTTTTTTGTCCCTTAGTGCATACATCCGACTTTTGCCTATCCCAAGTTTCCTCCTCAATGCTTTGACACTTCCTCCGTTTTTCAGAGCGTGTTCAATTCTCTCCATGTTATACCTTCTTACATCGCATACCTTACGTCGATTAATCAACTTCGAAAGCTCTGCCAGTTCTATTTTGTCTGTTGTACTTGACACTTTCATGATTTGATGCTTCTTAATTAGGTTCTTCGTTTCCTGGGAAAGCTTGCCAGTGTCCTGTCTAACTACCCTGCCTCCAACTTCCACTGCACACTCCGTAATGATACTCGTCAGATTATCATTCATTGTATCTACGCTATGGTTGGTTTCCTCACTAAGAGCCGAGTACCTGTTCTGCAGCGACACTCAGAATTCCTGCACTTTCCCTCTCAGTGCTAGCTGATTGATTGGCTTCTTGCGTATCAGTTTCTGTCGTTCCTTCTTCAAGTCTAGGCGAATTCGAGACCCTACCATTCTATGGTCACTGCATCGTACCTTGCCAATCACTTCCACATCCTGCACGATTCCAGGGTGTGCACTCATTATAAAGTCTATTTCGTTCTTATTTTCGCCATTAGGGCTCCTCCATGTCCACTTGCGGTTTTCTCGTTTTCGGTAGAAGGTATTCAAAATCCGTAAATTATTGCGTTCTGCGAATTCTACTAGTAGCTCTCCTCTGGCGTTTCTTGTACTGATGCCATAATCTCCTACTGCCTGGTCTCCAGCCTGCTTCTTCCCTACCTTTGCATTAAAGTCGCCCATCACTATAGCATACTGTGTTTTTACCTTACTCATTGCCGATTCCACGTCTTCATAGAAGCTTTCAACTGAAGCGTCATCATGGCTGGATGTAGGCGCGTAAGCCTGTACTACCTTCATCTTGTATCTTTTATTCAGTTTAATTACGATACCTACCACCCTTTCATTAATGCTATAGTATCCCTCTATGTTGCCAGCTATGTTTCTGTGAATTAGGAACCACACTCCCAGTTCTCTTCTGTCTGCCAAGCCCCTGTAGCAAAGGACGTGCCCATTCTGTAGCACCGTATAGGCCTCATCTGTCCTCCTAACCTCACTGAGCCCTATTATATCCCATTTAACACCCTCTAGCTCCTCAAATAGTACAGCTAGACTTCTCCTTAATGCTTACTCAGAGATTTCCAAAGTGCAATCTTGCTGTTCTTGAGACAACATAGGCAGTGAATCACATGTGGGTCACACCCACAACCCACAGACAGTAGTGTGCAGGTATGCACGCATGTGGCTTATGAAAAAGGTTTGACATCGTGTTAGACAAGCATGTCACATTATTCATGTCACGGGGTCATGACACAGCATTTACAATATCACACTCACTATTTATACTCTTCCAGGCGCTGCTTATATTGTTCTTGGGCCAGCTGTCGCCCCTCATGCCAGCGCCACTATGACTGCTCATGCCACAAGCACCTTGGTGACCTAAAGTTGCAGAAATTTGCGTCACCGCGTCACCAGCAAATTATCAAGCGCCATTATTTTCGCTGCATCTTCCACTGCCAATTCGGGATGGTTAAGCATTCATTCCAGCAGCATCAAACAGTGACAGGTGATCAAGCATCTCATAAGCACACTCATATCTTCGTTGCCTGAGGCTATAGCAGTACAGTTAGCATTTCATACTTATTGTTAAAGTTATTCCACATTAATGAGTGTGAAATAGCCCTGTAAAATGTAGATAATGGTTATTTTGTTGTCATTTTTCAGTTTGAAATTTGCTTTCGAGCCTTCAAAAGGTGACCTTCGAAAGGTGACCTTCAAGACCTGCATGGTAATTTCTGCGTTGAATTTTCCACTGGCAACCTAGAGCCGTAGTGAGTGCGAACATTTAGTGCTCGCAACGCAGCAAGAGAATAGTAAACATAGCTGGCACATTGTTACTGTGTTTTACAGCATACCAAATTAGTCAGCTAGAGCACAAAAAGTCTAAACAGCACCCACTAGGGCATCCAAATTTTTATTACTAATTTTACAATACTTCAGTGGGATGAGTGGCGGTGCCATGACTTAGTTTGTATAAAAAGTCAGCAACTATATCTAGATTTTGTGAGTGCATGCTTAGGCCACTTTTCAAATAGTAACATCAGACCCATCATTGCCAACTTGTATATAAATTAAGAAGTTTAATCTGTGATGAGTAGCAGCTTTCCTGTTGCAAGGCAAGGCCTCTAGCTGGAAGTTCGTAACAACACTTTCAAATTTGAGCGCGGCTTCCTTAAATATTTTCATGTGACACTAGACTTGCTGGACTTTTTGACTGTATACATTAGTTACTTGACTTAGGCTCTCAAGTAGACGCATTGTTTCCATATTTTTCTACAGCTCTTGGGAGGGTTTCTCGCTACATACTTTAATACCACAGCAAAACATTCCTCTGAATGTGCTCACTTGGCTTAAAGACTTTCGTGCAGACCTCCGTTTACATCTGTTAATAATGACAACTTTTCTTCTGCTTAAGTGACATATGCTGTATTGCAAGGAAGTGTGCTCAGTGGAGGCCTGTAGCCAGAGGGGTGTGCCAGGAGTTTGCTCCCCCCCCTCCCGAATTTGCATGTTGCGGGTTGTCCTACTGGGCATAAGTAATGAAGAAAGTCATTTTTCATGGCCATCAACATCTGCCCCCTCTCTCCGAAAAACATTCATGGCTACGGGGCTGTCTCTTTATGAGCTCGCTATTTCTTCTTGCTCGTTTTTCATCGTTTTTTTACTTCGCGTTGTCTGCATGTGTATGAAATACAGGGTGTTTCAAGAAATGTGTCCAATATTCTTTTAAAATTAGAGAAAAGAGGTACTTGCATGCTAATTGCGGCATTGCCTTTCCTTTGGCAAAAAGAATGTTCAGATAGCCACAAACCTTGATTGCGGCAGTAATTATAGCAATTAAGGTAATTACCTTTTTTACCAGTGGTAGTAGCTGGTCGAGTCAAATGGGCAAATTCAAGTGGCTATGAAAAGTCTATAGCCACTATAAAATTTTGGAAAAGAAGCCACTGATAATCACCGTGGAGTGACACAATTTGGCTAATTTAGCCGTCGAAGCGAAAATCGATGCACCAGACAGTACATCTACCATTCATTTGCACAATACTCTCAATGACGACACTGTTTCTCTAGCCGTTATCAACCGTCAATTTAGACACTTTGCTTTTTGCCCGCTTATCGACGCTCACTAAATCTTCTCCGCCAATGCAAGATTAACAGTGCTGCCATGAAGGGCATTGTCGAAGTGAATGGCAGATGCACTGTTTGGTGCGTCGCTTTCGGTTTTGCCAGCTAAATTAGGCAATATACATCGCTCTGCAGGGATTACCAGTGGCCGTTTTTCCCAAATTTTAAACTGGCTATGGACTTCTTGTAGGAAAAGGGTTAATTGGCCCATTTGATCCGACCGGCTATTACCACTGGTTAAGTAGATAATTGTGTTAGTTTCTATAATTACTGCCGTAGTTATTGTTTGTACCTATCTGAAGATGCCTTCTGCCACAGGAATGCAACGCTGCATGTAGCGCACCAATACCTCTTTTCTCTAATCTTTAAAAAATACTTGACATTTATCGAACGATCTGTTGATGTTATCTCTAATGAGTTATTCCATGCCAAAAAATTCAACGTTTTTCTGATTATCACGAATATGGCTGATAAAACATTCACATATTTCTCAAAGGGCGAAATCCGTCCTGGTCATATATTTTTGTTGCCTAAAATTTTCCTCCCTAAATAATGAGAGCCCGTTGTTTGGCGCGAAGTAAGGTAAAAGGTGTCAACCAATTTTTTTCAATAAAAGTTTTTAGAATGCACCCGCTAAAAGGCATTTCTGGCAAGGTAATGAAGTTGTCTAACATTTAGAAAATGACTTAATTATTCATATCAATTCTTTGAGGTCTTTTCACACAAGCCATGCTGAATAAAGTTGCCACATTTTAGATTTTTCCAGGAACATGGTAAGTTCCAATGACACAAATACTTAATAAAAATATTTAGTCGTATTCAGTACATATGTCTTATAGCATGCTGGTAGCATTGATGCAGTACACTAATAAACGTCATCGTAAAATAACCGTTTCTTATTTTCTAGCTTTCAGAAGAGCACCCTACTCCCTGAGACCCAAAGCCTGTCATATGAATACAGAACTGCAAAAAACTTTAAATTAAGAACTAGTAGCCAAGGAGATAGTCTCATTTATGTGGTGCGTAAAAGATAATTGTGTACTGTGTGCTTTTCAACGGCTTGATGGCTCATATATGAGCCATCACCAGTGGCGTAGCCAGAAAGGCAGGAGGAGCTGCTTAACTCTCCCCACCAGCACAGTCCAGGTATTTTTATCCTAAAGCCGTGGATTGTCCTTCTACTGTGACCGGTTCGTGAGCGCCTAGTTTATCGATGACTCAGCAGAAGGCACTAGTGTGAGTGACAGACAGACAAATTCACGGTTACCGATAAAACCCTCTGAAGCTTCGCCCCACACATCATCAATCACTTCTTAGATATGCTGTGATTTTCTTAGTTCTGCATGTGCATACCTGCGTGCACCCATACAAACACACAAGAATGTACAAAAAGTATGACCGAAGTCGCCTTCCCATCACACAGCAACCCCACGCGAAAAATATCTTTTTGCTACGCTACTGGTTTCCACACTCTAGCGACATTCATTGTAGAGCACCTCATAGCAATGGAATGCAGATGATAGCCCTATTCCAATTTCAATTGCTACGCATCAAGCTTGCTGTGTGTGCCTCAGGTCTGTGGAAGTCTGTTGAAGATTGCCCTTGCGAGTGTTTCACACCGCTTGAGTTAGGTAGGGGTAAAGCTGGTGGAGATAGATAATTTCAAAAAAATACTTCTCGAGTTAAAAAATATATTACCCTTTAAAAACTTCACCTATATTGAGGTAGTACACAGAGCTGCAAAATGAAATCTTGTGTATATTTCTTGTCCGACCACTAAGGCAAGCTTTTTGATGATAAATACAGAGCTTTTCCCCCAAAAAAGTGAAATTCACAATTTTTTAGGACTACTTGCTAAACTTTAGTGCGTAAGTTATTTTTTATTTGTAGCATGTCGATGAGGTCAATAGCAAAATTTTATTAGTGTCCTTAAATTTTGCCATGTTACCAGAAAAAAATCCTAAACCTGGGCACATTATTCAATATTGCTCGTGGGAAAAGCTCTCGAAGAATTTATGTACATAAATAAGTAAGTCGTTATTTTTAGTTAGATCACTTCATTACCTTGCTAGAAATGTCGTTTATTGAATGCACGCCAAAACGAGTTTTGAAAAACAAAATAGTTGTTTGACGACTTTTAGCTCAGTGAGTGTCATACTACAGACTCTCATAACTAGGAAGCAAAAATTTTTTCGGCCGTGGAATTAAATGACCAGGACGTGTTTCAAACTTCGAGAAACGGGAAAACTTTTACCGCCATGTTCGTAATCGTCAAAAATAGTCAGGGTGATTTTGCATGGCATAACCCTAATCGTTGTATTGTTTACGACATTGAATTACTCCTTTGCTTCTTTTGCCTCACTAATATTGTTAGCCAATATTTTAGTGAGCTTATGAAGTTGTTTGTGCTTTCAGCCATTTCATTCTGTATGATAAGTATTATATTATTATGTGTGATTTTCGTCCTGCAAGCCAGTGCCTCTAACAAGGTCTATTGAGAGTCTTGAAATGAGTAAATTAATTGTGCTCGCACTGTTTTTCGCTCTGTACTCACCTTGTGTGTTTCCGCTGACGAAATGTTTTTCCTCTTTTTCAGAAAAGAAGTCTGCAAAATACTGTTACTATAGAAAAACAACACAAGTGTTTGGGTATCTGGAAGTTATGATATTCCGTCTTCGTATTTTAAATTGCAGATACAAAGCTGCCGAAATAAATAAAGTTTTTAACCACTTTTTTCACACAATTTGTTGCATGCCTGTGCTGTATCTTGTTTTATATGCATGGGAAAATAAAATTCGATTTCATTGATTAGGAAAATTGTTCTTGTTGGTTTTTAGACATTTGAACTCACTTCGTAAATTTTTTAGCATGTGCAGGTGCAGTCAAAGCTTCCCAAGTGACGCTGCCACAGGATTAGTTGGAATAGTGGCCAGGAAAATTTTGAATGACCTTATACTTGCAGAAGAAAAATCTGCTGATTACGTATGCCTCAAGTTGAATTTAATGCCAACACGTTTGCTATTCACAGACATGTACCAATTGTATTATGAATAATGTGTGAGAAATGGCCCTACGAAGCAGGTGTTGTACCGAAGCCGCCGTTACTTTATTCCTTCATTGCGGAGATCTCCGTGAAAGTTGAACGGGCTGTACGTTCTGTGTGTTCTACGTGATCCCTGGTGTACTATTTTCTTTTTACGGAAGTGGTTGGCAGCATATTACCTACGCATTTTTACGTAATCAAGGGAAAACATTTTTTGCAGTGCAGTTGAGCGAATGGAGATTTGCTTATTTTACTGGCTGAAACCAATTCATGATGATGATAGCTTGTTGATAGACAAAAAAGAGTTGGCATATCCCACGTACCTGATATGTACAAATTTAACACACAGACATATGTTGAAGAGATGATAATTGATTGATATGTGGGGTTTAACGTCCCAAAACCACCATATGATTATGAGAGACGCCGTAGTGGAGGGCTCCGGAAATTTAGACCACCTGGGGTTCTTTAACGTGCACCCAAATCTGAGCACACGGGCCTACAACATTTCCGCCTCCACCGGAAATGCAGCCGCCGCAGCCGGGATTCGAACCCGCGCCCTGCGGGTCAGCAGCCGAGTAGCTTAGCCACTAGACCACCGCGGCGGGGTCATATGTTGAAGAGTTGCAGATGTTTATGTAACCAGTTATATGCACTCGTGCAATGATGTCAACAGGAACATGCGTATTACCAACATCAGAAGCTGATATTAAACGATGATGCTCGCGGAAATTTGGCCCTGGACAGTGCTACATAAGTGAGCTTCAGCGCATAGCAACTAACTACAATTGACGTTAATCCAACGTGATGGCTGCATCAAAGGACTACAAATGTAATGTTATCAAATTGGGGGAGGGGGTAGACAGCATTGCAACCACTATTGACGTTTAACGAAGATTTGCGTCTATTTGAAAAGTAGTTCTGAGATCTCACGTAGCCCTGTGGTAAAATGTTTCATTTTCACGCAGAATGCTTGGGTTGGATTCCAGCTGAGACCCTGACATGTATTCTTTGCATTTATCAGGTCGACGGTATACCGATGTCGGGCATTTCTTAACGCTCGCACGTTAAAAGTGCCCGTGAGTGTTCTCGTCGTTCCTGGGTAGATACTAAGTGTCAATAACATGTGACACATACCCGCTTACCAGCAGCACATGTGTGCCACTGTCTGGCGGGATGTGTTTGACGACGTACGCGACAGGATTGTGATATTATTCATTTCTTGACCAGCACGTCATATTCGTGAAACTATCTTACACTCCCATGCAAATTTTGGTTCATGCCAATTTAAGGGGGTGTCCAAGAGAGCATCCAAATGTAAGCGGATAGATAGATAGATAGATAGATAGATAGATAGATAGATAGATAGATAGATAGATAGATAGATAGATAGATAGATAGATACGCTCAAAGTCGCTGAAGTTCGCTGCGAAATGCTTAGGATTTAAAAATATCTGTGCCTCGTCTGTTGGGCTGACCTCTGCCTTCCTCATTTTCAGTGGACCATTGTGAGTTCTCGGATATACAGAATCTTTCTGGCACATAGCTGAAAGACCACAAAAGACAGACCACAAAGAATGTGTCACACAAATCACGGCTGAAAACAGCGACTCTTCCAACGTTGCGAGCGGTGGAGAGGGTGAAGCAAGAGTGATGGCATGCGGTGAGCGGCGACAGGCTAGGGAGAGAGTTACGTCAACGTGCGCACACAGCAAGGGGAGGCGTGACCTACTTGGCACTGCCCCAACATCTTTGGTGAGGGGAGCGCTATGCGCACGGAAGAACAGCGTTACACGGGCTAGTCAAAGGGCATCTTCGCAAATAAAAAAACAGGATCTCAGAGATAATTGAACCCAACTATTCCGTGTGGGGTTCAGTATCCCAAGACAGAGCCACGTTTGGCATTCAAACTGCTTCAGAAAAACACCCTACGCAGGCGTAATGTCAGCGTAACTCTAGTTGTGGTTAGAGTGTTGGCTATCTAATTCTATAAAGTAGCATTATATATTGAAGACACGCTGCTATGGTAGAGACGTCATGTCAGGTTAACTTCAATTGTGGTTATACTTGTCGGTCTCTTTTTATAGTGGTCAACTAATATGCGATCATTGGGGAATCGATGAAATGATAGAGCATGTTCACTGCCTCTGCCCTCACTACAGCGTGCAAAGACAGCTGCTAGCCGCTGCGTTAGCCCGTCTCGATGATAGACCCTTGTCAGAACGTTCAGTACTCGAAAGCCAGCATGATCAGTCTTCGCACAGAAATTTAGTGAAGGCGTTATTGAACTTTTTGCATCGTAGTGTCCTTTTGAATGGGCTATAGCAGCCCCGCTCTTTCTTTTTGGCGCTTCCACTTTGCTCTTCGTTTTCTTTGTAATCTTTCTTTCCCATTCCTCATTCTCTTAGTGCAGGGTAGCAAATCGGATGCCCCAGTGTTTAGTAATCCCCCCTGCCTTTCCCTAATTTCATTCTCTCTTTCTCTCTCTAATATTAAATTTTTGTTTCTATTAATCAGAAAGCTTTATTCAAGTGTTCTTTGACTGTACAGGAATACGGTAATAAAGTTATTTATGTTTTTCACATCATAGCTCCGTACACTTCGTTTCATATTTAGAACCTTTGGGCTCTTTGTTGAGTGCTGACGTTACGTCAATCCATCGCTTGTGCTTTGAACACGAGTGTGAATGCACGGTCCTCGTAAGCCCACGAGATGCACACAGCTACTACACTTACAGATATGCATCGATCCACGTCGAAATGCTAGGCTCAAAGCGAAAAAAAAGTGCAGCATATAAAATCACTCGCCGACTGCTTCACACGCAGCGGATACCCACAAGGTGTGGTATCCGCCGAATTCCACGTGTCTGCGTATTCATCTCTCTGCCTGTTTTTTCTGTCTTTTTTTCTCTCTTTCATTCTGCCCTTTATGACGTTGTATCTTGTGTCCTTTTATGTATATGTTTGTTTTTTCCCTCTGTAGATCATTCTCTCAACTGACGTCTTTTTTCCTTCTTCTTTTTATTGTTGTTTTACTTTAGTTCTGCCTCTTCCGTTCTCTCTCTGAAGCTATTTTCTCTTCCTCCTCCTTACCTCTCACTCCTCCTCACCTCACCATTGCTTCCTTTTTAGATACTCTTGCTTTGCTAGTTTATGCTAAGCTATGATGTGCATTTCCCTTCCTCAAAACCTATATCCCTTCCTCAGCCTCATTCTCTCTTTCCTTTCCCAACTTTTCGCTATACTATTCTTTACATAGAAATGTACTTCACTGCTGGCATGCCTGGATAGCAGAGGTGTTGCAACGCAAATTTTCGAATTGTGGGCGTGAAAGTTCGAACCTTTTCGTCACTGAACTTTTTTCGCCACGCCAAGAATTTCTATCTTAAACTTTCTGCCTCTTGCTTGCCTTTTGTTCTTTTTTTCTCTGCCTATCCCTCCGCACTCATTCTTTTGCCCATCGGAGTTATGGCATCCCACACCGGACCACATGCATTATAGAAGCAAAGCAGAAAATGAAAACAAAAATGACGTAGACGAAGGAAAGGTTGAAAATGAGCATGCTGCTCACGATGATAAGTTTTTTACGATACACCGAGAACCTACACCATAACAGCACTGCTGTAAAAAAGTCATTCTAGATTCAATAAGAATCGAAGCATATCTGATTTACCAAGGCACCAGCCGCAGCGCATTACATGGGTGCTGTGTCTTCCGATTATATACAAATGCCCCGGATGCTCTACGATGTGACTCCACGAAAAAAAAAATACGTGTTTTTTTAGACTTCATCTGCTTCTACCAAAGTGGAAAATTAGCTTTTGCAAAATTTACCACTAATGTGCACGTATTCATGGAGGCTTCATACGTAGAAACTGCCGTACTTAGGTGTCAGATCGGCGAATGACATTTATGTCATGATGTACTTGAGAATTTCAGGGAAGTACTTATGACCTGCATTTGCTTAATGTGCCAATACATTGTAAGGCGGGGTCACCCGTGAACAAAAGCACACAGACCACGAGAGCGCGTGTCAAAATTACCACCTGCGCCTCCTAGTGGCGAGCCGTCTGATGCACACTTCATTGCTCTGTCTCGGCGTTCGCGGGAGTCATGCTCTCTACAGCAGATGGCTTGGTATAATAGACTATGCAAATAGTGATAGCGGCACGCGCTCTTACGTCCCGCGTACTTTTGCGGACGGGAGGCACATCTCTAGCAATTTTTCTGCCTCTGCAAGGCAGCATACAGCAGGCGCTATAGTGTAAATCTCCACAAAAAGAGCAAGCAAAATGCAGTTAATTGATGTTTAATCAATAAAAACATGAATAAATGTGAGAAGCTTGGCTAAAACAGAAAAAAAAACACTTTCAATTAGTGAACTTGTCGGCAAGTTGAATGAAGGCTTTGTAATGGAGCACCGTGAAAGACTGGAACGCGTGTGCATGTGTGTGTGAAATTTCTTTCTCTGTCGTTAGCGTTCCTGCCTTACGATAAAAATTAACAAATTAACAATACAAATGGAGTTGTCGTCACTGGAATTCACCACGCATATGGAAAGAAAACCAAACTTTGTTTACATAACAGTAAATGGTACGATGACACAATTAGTACCCAACCACGCAAAGTCGAATGCTCGCATTATTTCTAGCATATCTTCATAGATACTACGTAACCAATCACCTTCTGGACGAGACCGAAAAACTACTCTCATAATGAAGTGCTTGCTGTAACCGACGTCACACGTCTGGAGTAAATCGTTCAGCACCAGTAGTTGCCGAAAGTTGTAGGCTAGTTTGTTTGAAGAAGGCATAATGACTGCGCGAATATTTGTGGAAAGTACGCTGTGGGCCACGCATCTACTAGGTTTTCTATTCCACACGCCATCAACACATTATGTAGCACGTGTGATGTTTTAGTCATTTGCGCTGCGTAATATTGGTTAGTGTATATAAATACCTGCATTATACATCATTTCATGCGAAGTCTCTGGAGGCTCAATCTAAAGCAATTGAGAGTGTTAGAGTAATATACTATGTATATGACAGTATTCATTGGGACTTTCAACCGAAATATTGATTTTTTAATTGCACATTCAGCTATGATAACCTAATTACTGCAACAACACAAAAAATAAAGCGCCACGCACGCAGTTTTCTGTCAGCCCTCGTCCCGACGCACTCAAACTGCATGTGATAGTTTTCTGCAGGCATCGAGTAACCCTCAAAAGAGATCGTATTTCGAAAATGCTCCCGAAAAAGCCTGCTCACAGCGTGTAGTTAAATACGGTGCTTCAGCCAAATTGATTGTGAGCAGTAATTCATTTTACTTAAAAGGGACATAAAGATACTTGACACAACAACAATCCTTGATATGCTATCATGCCAGTGTTTGTAGGTCATCACCAGCCAACACAGCACAGAAATTAAAAGACGACGTCGTGTCTCCTAATGAGCTGAATTGTGCAATTGGAAGGAATTAACCCTTATTACGTGATCTCTTGTAGAATTACGCCACATGGTAAAGGGAGATAAAGTTGTTTATTGGGGAGTGTTATTGGAGCAAACGTTTTGACAAGTGGGCGCATCTTCATCAAGGAGCGATACAGGCCTGGAAATCTGACTAGTGAGTTTTTGCCCTGGCTTGCTGACAAATGCTTGGCCCATTCCTCATCCCTTCTAAACTCGGTTTCCCCTGAACTCTGCTCTTGTTTTTATCTCTATGCTTAAATAATGAACACACAGTTCCACTCATACGCAAAAATCATATTTTACGATTGAGCCGCGCCTACGCCACTGTTTTGCGATCAGGACGACGAAGTTACATAATTAAACTTGGCAGCGCATACAAGGCGTCCATATTTTAGATCACAACTCTTAGACACCGAATCTTGCATTGAGCTGTGTCTCTAATTGCAGTCGAAATGACCATGCACCTCACTATCAGTGACGCAAGCGATAGACATCAAGTAACTGACTGATATAAAAAAATTATTAAAAAATCCTACTCAATTTAACATTGGTTTTGAATGTGGGCTCTGAGCCGAGTACTCTACCACAAAGGCGCGCCGGTGCTCGAACGTAATTTTGAAAACTCCTTATACAGGCGTCATGATGGTGAAGAAATCGCGTGAGCCTATGTATTATATCATGTCAGAATAATACAATTTCTATTTGTCCTACGGTGCTAATTACGCTACTACTGCTTCGTTTAATGTTGTCCGTTCACCTCTCAGGAATAATTCACCATTATCGTGTGTCAAATGCAACAATATGAAGGTGGACCTCAATGATTATTAGTGTAGACATCACCTATATTGCAGAAAGACGAAAATAGGCACAGTGGGTGGTGTCTTACTTTATTAAATTTTGATTTGTGGCTTAGTCTATTACTTGTGGAAATCCAAATAATCAAGCACAGTCATCCTTGCTCTAACACAAAGCTTAGCGCAGAATTCGCATTAGTCAGTATTCTAATTGTCGCTGAAATGTGTGAATAAGCTTTAAACGACAGCTACAGACTCAATGTGGCAAGGGTAACAGTTCTTTATTCAGCTGCAGCTTCGTAAACAAGATGAATGTTTATAAAAACGCACGCGTATGATAGCATTCTTCAACAAAGCAGTGGCTAGAAGGTAATTTATAAGAATGACAGTATTATAGAAACGTTCAAAGATGTGAGCGGTGGCCACTCTATCATTGATACTGGGCAAGCCCATTCTTAGCACCTCACGTTCGAGCCATCTTACAGCTGCTGCGAAGTGTTTTAGTTTTGTATTTTCACGATTTCACCTAGTGGTGTTCCGTCTTCGTTGACAGTATTGAAATTGCAGGGAAGCATTGCGAGGACATCAGAGAAGCGTCTGCCAGATTGGCACGGCAGAATAGCCGGTGCATATGTATGTTTTGTTCGTATGTTATAACCCCAGGGATCCATGTGCTCTTCCAGAATATATGTCATGAGGGCTAAAAAGAGTCATTCTGCCACAAATATTCTGTGCGCTATAAATATGTGAGGCCTTTTGGATTGCTGCTTCTCTTAGGTAGTGTTTAAGATGGACGAGGATGCAAGGAAAAAAATACAGATAGGTCAACGAGATACGCTTCTGGTTTTCTATTCTACAGTGGGGTACAAATAATAAAAAATCAGAATAGAAAAAACGACAGTCAAGGCACGTGTGCGCCTATCCATTACACGTCTACAAGCGATCACTTACAGCCCGGTCAATTTTGAAACAGTACCATTGCTTGCATCTCTTTGCTGGTTCGCGACACGTAGAACCCCAAGCCAAAATGGTCTGTCACGTAGTTCTTTCAAAGTACAGCATAGAAACGTTGCTTTTTCTCACAAAACCACCACACCATGCACAGTAAACGTTCCATAATTTCGCAACAGTTCCAGCAGTCACAACTGAGGGCATATTTCTGCGATCACTATGCGAAAAGAGTGACGCCTTTCGGAAAGCAGCCCCTAACCAGATACGTGGTGCTGCGAAGTTGCGTCACGGTGGGAGAGCCGCGATGAACTTAGCAGCTTTCTCGATGCGTCTAGTTTACAACGGTGTTCTATACGCATTCAATGACGCAAGTTTTCGACATTGCTTCAGGAAATGAGCGAAGGCCCCTAGCAATGTGTTTTCTGCACAATTGTATTCGCGGTGTGAGGGGGTCTTCGTGAGTGGACTGCGTGGCACCATCGGCAAGATCTACCAACTAGGCATGACAGTCCCGCCAGCCACTACAGGGCAGCTACATTTATCAATCGACAAAACTTGGTGGAGAACTAGGGTACTCGTCTCGCCTGAAGGCTCAAACATGTAGGTGTTGACCTGGTGGTCTTTGGCAAGTATCTAAAAGAGGGTGGTCTTGAAAACTGGAGTTGTATAAGTAAGTCTAGTGTGGTTAACATAGCTTTTATATTTCAATGTTTTGGTGCACCGAATTATTAACGCGTCGTGTGTGTGTAGTGCTGAAGCTTAAGTCTCATCACGTACGTGTCAGATTATGGTTCTTGTCCGTATGTTGGTTGTTATTCGTTATCTAAATTCATTCAGATCTTTTTAACATACTAACTTCTTTCGTTGCCATTTGCTACATGGAAGAAAACTGAGTGGTAAAAATAAAAACAGTGAGAAAAGACATCATTGACATTCCAATTGACTATCCTTTCATATTATAGAAATTGCATTACACCCTATGGTCACTATAGGTTATTCTTCTAAAACAGACACCGAATAACTTAGAGGAACGCCGAGCTAAATAAGGAAATGAGCAGCAGAATAATGAATTGAAAGGGCACAATGTTCCTTGGTTAAAATGAACAGTAATGGAAAGCAATGAACTGATTTTATTGATAAAGTGTCCTCTGAGAACTCTAATGTCATTAGTCCTACCATCAGAAGTTCATTGTTATAAGAGAAAAGTAATGTCAAAGCACTGTTTTTGACATTTGTGCCGAAATTGGCATCACGAATTTCCGAGCGGACTTGTGGTTAGTTTACATTGACTAGGCAAAGTTTTTCGAAACTTGTGATGGTAATCTATGGACCCATAAACAGACAGTAGGATACTTCTATATCTCTTAAAAGATACTGGACCTTAGTAAAAAAAATACACTTTCATGACGTCATGGTGTTTGGTGCGAGACTTTCAAGGTGGCATTGTTATCCACATTCTCTCTTTGTGCTTTTTTACCAAGCGTAATTCGAGAGACTTGGTGATCTTGTAATTGTGAAGTGGTAAATTACAATAACAAAAAAAATATTTTCCTCATTAGTGTTTCTTTAAGAAATGGATGACATGAAAGCTTCTAGCATAGGTGCTCGAGAAACCTGAATTATTTATTCACTTCGCTCATAGATGTCGGCTCATCAGCCGAAAAAAGAAAAAACTTCATCGAGAGCACAAAAAT
Organism: Rhipicephalus microplus; assembly: GCF_013339725.1. NCBI lineage: Eukaryota > Metazoa > Arthropoda > Arachnida > Ixodida > Ixodidae > Rhipicephalus > Rhipicephalus microplus. Next base: position 61,521 of record NW_023612433.1, read on the forward strand.
CCCAGTGACTGAAAAACAGCAAGGACGTGGTCGTAACAAAAATGCCCCAGAAGATAGTTTTATAGGTATGAGGAACCTAGGATAAACCAGGACTTATGCCTGGTAGAAAATCTGAATTCAAGAAACGTTTGGTAAGGGTAAATGAATCAACACGTGAAAAAAAATCGAACTTACAAGAAGGGGGCATTAGAAAAATGGCCAGAAGGAAAATGTGGTGATGAGGCGATAACTAAGAAGTAGTGTAAAAATAAGCCAGAAAGAATTGTTACGCCTCTACAGAACATGCCACCGTACAGCGTTTTCTACTTCAGCGTGGTTGGTCATGTCTCGCATCATCGAACTCTCGGGGATGGACTGAAGCAACACCGCTGAAGGCATAGCAACAGGTCTATGGCCACTTGGAGATAGTAAATTCCGCCCTCAAGAAGAAGATATATTCTGGCTTACTCGTTGTGCATTTCAGCTCTTTTTTTAGATACTATATCTGTTTATTCTCGGCTTGTTCCATTAACTCCCACATAACCCTCGGTTATCTTCCGCTCGCAACAGAACCTGACATGTGGGTCAGGGGGCGGGAACCTAATCAGGTTGCCGGCTTTGAGGCCGCATGAAGCCGACGTAGCGGGATCCTAGGTGGAAACTATGGGCTGTTGGGGGGATTAGGCGGC